>APFE031014489.1:0-14757 GCA_000404065.3 Pinus taeda
ATATTTACGCCGTAAGGCGTTTCCATCTGAAATCAACTTCCCTCATTGCTTACCTATCATTTTGTGCACCATACGATTAGATGTTAGACGATTAAACAAATTTCAAGCGTTAGATCAATGGCCAGAGGAAGGGAAGAGACAAGGGCGGAATGGAAAAGGCATATGGAAACAGGACAGACATATTATGTTATGGCATTTTGGAAAAAAAAGGCCGAATTATCGTTACATAGAGTCGAGGAACAGCCAAAGTTCGGGGATGGCGGATTAAGGCTTAATAAATTGATGAAATGAGTATTGTGCAGGCGGAGATGCACGGATCGTTTGATTTCGCGTTTGTAGATGCTGACAAAGGCAACTATCTGAATTGCCACATGCGGCTGATAGATCTGGTGAAGGTCGGAGGATTGATTGCGTATGACAATACTCTGTGGCAAAGGATCAGTTGCGGTTCCCCCAGAAGTCGCCATGAGCGAAGGCATGAGTTATGGCAGAGAGAGAGCATATGTTGGAACTAAACAGGGCCCTTGCTGCAGACCCTCGGATCGAGATTGCTCAGATCCCAATTGCCGATGGAGTGACGCTGTGCTGATGGAGTGACCCCGTGCAGAGCATATGTTGGAACTAAACAGGGCCCTTGCTGCAGACCCTCGGATCTAGATTGCTTAGATCCCAATTGCCGATGGAGTGACGGTGTGCAGGCCCCTTTCCTGAACATTTTTCAGCGATCTTGCCTTGCATGTGAGAATATGAAATTGCAAGCATATACAACTCTAAATACATCAATGTTTGAAATTGTTAAGATTTGAATCTGCATGAATGTTCTTTCAGTGATCTGATTCCTGGTTCCTCTTTGATATCAATTTACAATTTGAATGGATGAAATATACTATCACAATGATATCGTAATGATTCTTTTTTCAATTGGAAAAACTATTTTTTTCATTAATAAAAAAAAAGAAAAAAGAGTACATTCGCTGAGGATTTCCATACATTTTCCCTTTGATTTTCCTGTCTATAACTGTAATTTGTCCGACCATATTCCGAGACAAATTCCATACATTTTCTCTGTACTCAGATTCTGTGTCTTTTCTGTAAGAGTGCTTCAGTATTTTATCTATTCTTAATTACAAAATACAAATCTGTTTTTGGTCTAAGAGTTCATGCTAAACAAAAGCATAAGAAAGAACAACATGTGATCATCAAAAGATTCTGAATGAATTCGTTATATGGAATTGATATACCCAATATTCATAAGTCTATCCTGCACATATGCCTCGAAATGATACTTGCATGTCTTTGTGTCAATACCCCTATTTAAGAGAAGATCAACTACCTCGTTTTGATCTCTGTATATATGTGTGAACGAAATGCTCTGAAAGTTGGTTTCCAAGTTTCTGATGTGGCTCATTCAGTTTGACAAAATGTGTGGACTAAATTAAGTGTAATCTTTGACCCAATCTATGATGCTTTTGGTATCTCCAAAAACGAATATTTTTTCCAAACTTGGCCATTTTGCAAAGTTCAGTACAACCCAGAGCGCAATGATCTCATCAGCTCTACTATTTGTCCTCCAACCTCCATTCCACCAGAAATGGTAGTATCACCCCGGCTCCAAAATTATAACAGCTCCACATCCACACATTCTCTATTGGCTATTTTCTAGCCCATCAAAGTATCCTCTGGGATATTTCCCCTTAATGTCATTATATGTAATCTTTCTTTTCTTTTGTGCTGTCTTCTTGGGGTCAATCTCAGAATAATATGAGATGATCCTCCCCGGCTTCCTTTCTCATGATGCCTGCAAGGTATTCTACTGCCATGCACTTTCAGTTTATGGAATGTTGAACGGTAGAATTGGGTAGTAGTCTAATTTTTCCCGATTATTATATTGTAGGAACTGGAATTTATACACAAGAGTTGTAGCACGGTGGGCTACAGACCCCATGTTTTCTCCACCACTCTCGTACAATTGATTGCCACCAACTTTGCGTATCTGATCTTGCCTTTCATTCCTATCAGAGGTGGGCAGCCCAAATTTGAATCCCTTTAAAGGTTTACATTCAATTCCAAACATCTTGCAATATGATTGTGTTGTTCTGATATATGGGAAGAGAAAAATGCCTGCCAATTGAAATTTTGTAATCAAGTTGTGTGAGATTATCAGAAAGGCTAAAGGAGGCCATAGAAGATTTCTTCGGTTGCCAGTACGAGCTCTCTGTAGAATTTACCGGTCTGATAAGGTAAATAACCCTATATCACAATAATCCTCATTGGATTGGTGCAAACTTTAAACCTAGTAGCTTATTGAATTCATAAAGGAAATTAGGTCAATTTCACTGGTTATTTTAATTTTAGTATACAATTGGATGATATAGCTTCGTTCGGCTTTATATCAAGCAAAAATGTTCGAAGGATAAGCTAATACTTTTGTTTATTCGTAAAAGGCCTTACGAGAACTGCAGTTATTTAGTTGCCTTGCTTCTGTTTGTTATACTACAATTTTTTGATTTAAAACCTTCAGGTAGGCACTCTGCTTCGGTTTGTCATGGAATATATTCTTTTGTTCACTGCAAACATAACAGACATAGAAGGGACACTTGGCTGGTTTTTTCTGAGAATATTAAGTAGTTATGTTATACCCTTCTATGATAAAATCGCATTTCTATGGATATCTAACATTCCTTTCACTTAGCAAAATATTCTGGTCGGCCTTGAAAACTTGATTACTTTCTAAGTGGGTGTTGCACTCCCCTTCCTGGTCTTCTCATCTCTGTTTCATCATTTTTTAATGGCGAAAAGGGTATTTTGTTACTTGCGGCATGGTCAGTAATGTCATGTCCAGTTTTTCATGCGATTACGGTTATTTTCTTTCTTTTATTTTGCCAAGTTTTGGGTTAACTTTTATTTTTTGGGTTGAAAATGACCATTTTTTTATATTTTATTAAAATTCTTATTAACTATATAATCAAGCATCTCATCTTTCAATCCATAGCCATCTCATCTTTCAATCCATAGACAAGGAACAACATGTGATCATCAAAAAGTTCTGAATGAATTCGTTATATGGAATTGATATACCCAATATGCAACAAAATGCAATTAAGATTTTTTATTAAAAATGCAAATGACATTATAGCATCATTTCAGCATTGTTACCAATATAATGGTATAAGTGAAGCAATCCTCAGAGAAATGCAGATAATTCTTTTAATTAAGGCAGCTTAATGGGAAAATGTCTGCCAGGCCATTAGACCTTCAATTCTCACATGAGAGGAGCTAATAAATTGTAGGAAAAATATTTTTCCTCATTTTCACAAACTGTTTCAATATTAGAATACCTTAAATACCACAGATAATGTTATTTAAGTATAAATTACAAGCCCCAGTTGGCAACAACGTAAGAAGTTAGAAGATTTAATGAAGGTTTAATGGGAACTAATATTTTGCATAAAATTATCATTACACGAGTCTTTGGGCTGAGGTCCTAACAATAATGCAATAAACTTTTGCACCAGATTAGGTGGCTTCACAGTGGTCTCTTCCACTAATATAATGTTAAATTCGCTGCCAGAGGTGGTATTCATCTCCTCCTCCTATGTGTATTGTGTGATGCGGCTGCAATGGTGTGCCTCTTGAAACTGTTTCTACCACTGTAAAAGCTCTTCTTCCCTGATCACATAACTGCAGACCAGACTTCATCTGGTTGCGATTCTACAAGTTACTTCCTTCATTTAATGACTTTGCTAATTTAAGTGCTCACGGATGTGTTTGTACCTGAATTTAACTTACAACTCTTCTTTTTCAATGTTAAAGATGATTTGATAGACTATTTTGCCCACATAACTAATTTTGCAAATGCAGGTTTAGTAGTGAAAGCATTGAGTAAGAGAGTTTATTTTTGGGTTTGCATATTTTTGAAGTTGCAGCCAGAGAACTTACCAGACTCTTTGAAATCTTGTATATTTGGTTATAAAGTCTTTCCATTTTAATGTTGATTACTATTAATATAAGAGAACAATACTTTAGGCAAAGTAATCTCCATATGAAGTTTTTATTAAATTGTTGGATAAAGGGAATTTTTTTGGGTTTGCAACGACATAATTTACCACACATTTGGAAATCCTTTATATTTGATATTAGAGCATTTCCATGTTATTTCTTTGAATCTGTAATTGGCACTAATAAGGACTGGCAGCTTTACGACAGTAGTCAAAGTAAAATAATTATATATGTGGTGATTAATGTGTATTGGGATTTTAGCGGAAAAGTGGAAGGCCTGGCATTGCAAGCTGTAGACACCAATGGTGCTGGAGATGCGTTTGTGAGTGGGATTCTTAGTCAATTGGCTAAGGACCTCACTTTATTGCAGGTTCGGTTCAATCATAAATAGTAGTAAATACAACATATGCAACATTATTTGGAATCATGATCATGAGCATTTTGAAATGAGTCTTATTCAATAAATTTGAATTCCTAATGAAATGACTAACAAATGTCTTGTTTTGTGTAGAAAGAAGAGGACCTGAGAGAGGAATTGAAGTTTGCAAATGCCTGTGGTGCAATTACAGTTACTGATAGGGGGGCAATCCCTGCTCTTCCCACACGAAAAGCAGTGCTAGCAGCTCTGACAAAAGTTCTTGCCTAAGCATTTTATTTACATTTCTTTTTTGCATAGTTGGTAGCCTATAATGCAGATAGTTCTTTTAATTAAGGCAGCTTAATGGGAAAATGTCTGCCAGACCATTAGACCTTCAATTCTCACATGAGAGGAGCCAGTAAATTGCAACCAGAACCCTTTTCCTCATTTTCACAAACTGTTTCAAGATTAGAATACCTTAAATACCACAAATAATTCTCACATGAGAGGAGCCAGTAAATTGCAACCAGAACCCTTTTCCTCATTTTCACAAACTGTTTCAAGATTAGAATACCTTAAATACCACAAATAATGTTATTTCAAGTATAAATTACAAGCCCGAGTTGGAAACAGCCTAAGAAGTTAGAAGATTTAATGAAGGTTTAAGCTTTAAGGTGAACTGATATTTTGCATAAAATTATCATTGCACGAGTTTTTGGGCTGAGATCCTACCAATAAGGCAATAAACATTTGTACCAGATTTTGGGGACGCATATTGGTATAGTGGAAAGGTTGGGACTTGGTTCCCAAGTAGAGTTAAGTGACATATGACTGTGGTTGATTAAAGAAGTGCATCAAGTGTTCTGGTTATGTAGACCGTTTGTCTGTTAAATTGAATACAAAATGAAGATGAAGAACAACATTGTGAATATACTGAAGCCTAAAATGATCATGATGATGACTATGGGTGAGTAAGGAAGCGCATCAGGTGTTTTGGTTTTGTAGACTGTTTTTCTGTTAAATCGAAATCAAAATGAAGATGAAGAACAACATTGTGAATATTTTGAAGCCTAAAATGACCATGATGTGGATCCGGGGGAATTTTGTCCCATCCATATAATCAAGACAAAATCTTTTTCCCCATTTTCACAAACTTTTTCCAGATTAGAATACGTTAAATACCACCAATAATGTTATTTCAAGGATAAATTACAAGCCTCCGTTGGCAACAACCTAAGACATTAGAAGATTCAATGAAGGTTTAAGGTGAACTAATATTTTGCATAAAATTACCATTACACGAGTCTTTGGGCTGAGATCCTAACAATAATACAATAAACTTTTGCACCAGATTTGGGGGACACATATTGGGATAATGGCAAGGCTAGGACTTGGCTCCAAAGTAGAGTTAAGTTGACAAATGGCATAACCCTCTCAAATTGCAGAACTCAAGGTAGAATGAATTCAAGAAATGACGTGTGTTCATTGAAGTCAAATTTTATGCAGTTTTAGAAATGATGCTCTGTCAATTTTTTTATAATTAAGCCGTAAGGCGTTCCCTCTGGGATGAACTTGCCGGTGGTCTTTGCTGTCATGTTATGCTCCATCTGATTTGATGTTAAACGATTCGCATAATTGCTACCGTTGGATCAAATATCTGGTTTTCATAACAAACTTTTCAAACTACCAGCGCTTGCCATACTCAAGTAACCATTGTTTCTCTCTCATCTTCGGCAACTACAGAAATTCACCGCGGCGGATCAAAATCACTTCGGTAGGTCTTCTGAACAGGCATAGTGGATGTTTATTTTGCGTACCATGTCAAACTAATTTCGCTGTGTAGAAGTCAAAGAATTCTGTAAAAGAGTGTAAGGGTGAAAGAACTCTGTGAGGGAAAGAAGCTGCAGACGACGAATCGAAATCACTTCAATGGGTTTTCTCCATAGGCGTAGTCGACGTCTATTTTGCGTACAGATGTCAAACTAATTTTCGTTGTGTAAAAGTGAAAGGAATCTGTAAAATAGTGCAAGGGTGAAAGAACTCTGTGAGTGAAAGGACGGTGTTATCAATGGGTTTTCTCCATAGGCGTAGTCTACGTCTATTTTGTGTACCGATGTCAAACTAATTTCCGTTCTGTAAAAGTGAAAGGAATCTGTAAAAGAGTGTTGAAAGAGTGCAAGGGTGAAAGAACTCTGTGAGTGAAAGGACGGTGTGGTGTTATGTTCCGGGCAGATTCTCTTGAATCTAATTACATTTATTCCAAATTGAAGATCTGGGTTGAGTCATATGGTGATAGTTTTAAACCCTACCTATTCTTAGAAGAAAGAGCAGCCACTCGGTTTAAAATGGTTAGTATAGTATCATTTATCATTTTGATATACAGGTAAATATCAAGTCTTGATTACAATTATTCACAACAGTTCAAAGAATCTCCTAAACATTGTCTACTGGAGATTCTAGATGAGAGTATGGATGAGAGTAATGCTTATTTTTATATTCGTGATAGCTTGTCACCTTACCATTTAATCTCCAGTGCTTAGATTAAAGATTTATAGTTTAGGGAATTTCGTTGGAGACATCGGGGTTGTGTTGCAGCACAAAGTTTCATCTTGTCAGTCCATATAATATTTGGTTGTACAATATTGTTTGAAACTTGGGTATTAGTGAATATTTCTACACTAACTCACGTATTAGCAAGGAGTTCTAGGTTTTTCATTCTTTACGATGTTTTCCATATTTATTGTAAGTAAATTTTATTACTTTATGAATGTTATCGCTTGAGTAAACAAAATATTTGAAATATAAAAAGAACCTAATTATGTGTTGTAACAATTGGCCAATATGAAAATTATTCTAGATTACTCGTCATCGTTCCTCTTTGTTGGAGTACTTGTTAAAAACGAAGTGATATATTTGTTAAAGGCTAAGTGATATATTTGTTAAAATGTATAGAAATAATTCTTATGTTCCGTCACTGTCCTTTTTGGCTTTAGAATTTAATTAGTGATGGTTGGTGATTGGACTTTAGCTTTAGACTTAGTTATATCTCGTTATAGTGTAATTATTAGTTGTTGTTTGTGTTTAATGAAGTTTTTAGATTGTACTTGAATATATGTTTCTCTTCGCATAACTTTCTTCATTTTCATTGTTAGATTCTTTCCCACAATATGAATAATTTATCTTCATTAGCATTTATTTTATTGTTTTGTAGTTGGGAAGGCTGTCTTCCTCGCTTTTTTGAATTCCTAGTGAGGCATGATTTTCCAAAGCTGAGGGTGTTTTTTTGAATTCCTAGTGAGGCATGATTTTCCAAAGCTGAGGGTGCTTTTTTGAATTCCTAGTGAGGCATGATTTTCCAAAGCTGAGGGTGAAGGTCGTAATTGTTTTATCTGTACTTGACAGAAAGCAAGAGTTTACTTGATTGATTATTTCGTGAGAAGGTTAGGGGATTCTGTTTTCTTTCTCCTATGGGAAATAGTGTTTCAGTGGTTTGAAAGTGGCGTTGTGGCTTTTTTCTTGTTTGATTATAGTTTGAAGTAGTCACAAAACATTGTGCAACCAACCCTTGTAGTAATAAAGTAGGATAGAAAGCAGTTAGAAAGTGCAGAAACACAATCTTGGACTAAATTTATTGGAAAAATGCTCTAAGAGAAGTTACTTACCACGGGAGACCTTGCACAAGCAAAATTCAATTTTGGAACAAATCAACCAACATTTCCTTTTGGTGGATTCACCTTTGATTGAATAGGTATAATTATGTTTCTTTGCTATAACATTGGTTGAATTGTTGGTTTTCTTTTCAATATTAATTTGTTTTAACATAATTATGACTACCAAATTTCAGGAATTTAAGTTATTGCAACCTGTGAGAACTAATTATTGTGGTTTTAGAGTGATTATGAAGATTTCAAGAGCTTTCTTGTCTGCCAGATTATTATTCGGATTACTGAATTTGTTGGATTTATTTTTATAATCCTCTGATTTGTCATGCATTTTGCACTATTTGTATCAATTTCAAATCATATAAACTAACTAATTGTGTAAATATTTCATATCATCTTTATTTATTTTTTAGGGTTTTTATTGCATTTATATCATCATTTTTATATATTAATGTGGATCTCTATTTGAGTGGTAAAGAGATTTGTGTCAATTCTCATATCCCATGCAAGGAGTATTTGATTAATATATTATAATTTCAATTCCTAACTCCGTGTACTTCATTGTAGTTATGGTGATGGGAGAAATACATTAATCCATATTGTTGTTTGTTTTTGGAGAAATATTTTATATATGGTATTTAGTTTACATGTATTTACGTTTATTGTGATTTTAAATTCAGTAGAGATGTTAAATGATATAGATATACAGGTTTAAATAGGTTTAATGTAATAATTGAAAAAAAATGAAATTTAAACCATTTATTATTTATACCAATTTATAGAGTAATATTATATTTAATATTAATTTATAGATTAATACTATATTTATTATTATGATTATATTATTATTTAATAATAATTTATAGATTAATGTTGTAGTTATAATTAAAAGGGTATTAATATTAAGTATATTTATAAGTGTAGTTTTAAGGATCTCAATTAAATTTATAATGAAATTATGAATAATTTGTTAAAGGAAGTTAATTTTACCATATATTATTGTAGTAAAAAAGGTATTTCATTCTACTTATGGTGATGGGAGAAATATATTAAGCCATTTTGTTGTTTATTTTTGGAGAAATATTTTATAGATGGTATTTAGTTTAAATGTATTTACGTTAATTGTGATTTTAAATTCAATAGAGATGTTAAATGATATAGATATACCGGTCTAAATAGGTTTACAATAATAATTGAAAAAAAAATGAAATTTAAAACTAATTTACTAGTTAAACTAAATTTAATAGAGTAATATTATATTTAATATTAATATAGATCAATATTATATTTAATAATAATTTCTAGATTAATGTTGTAGTTATAATTAAAAGGGTATTAATATTAAATATATTTATAAGTGTAGTTTTAAGAATCTCAATTAAATTTACAGTGAAATTATGAATAATTTATTAAAGAAATTTTATATTATTTTTAATTTTAATAAATTTGAATAGAATGATGGTGTATGGGAATATGTTATCACTTACCATTATGTTAAAATTAATAAGAAAACACTTAGATTCAGAAAGGGAATATATAAATGAGTTTTAAAATAAACTTATATTTATGTTTCTAAATTTAAACGAGAAATAAAAAACTATTGTTAATTTTACCATATATTATTGTAGTAAAAATATTTATTTTTAAAAGTACTTATTAATTTTAAGAATATATGTTGATAGAAAAATTTAGGTTTTGAGTTAGAATTTGAGTTAGAATTAAAAGCCAGAAATATTGTTAAATTTACCATATATCAATAATAAAATATTGAAGATTTACTTCTGAAACTGAGTTTAATCTCAAAATAGAGAAATGATTATCTTTTATTAGTTGATAATGCACAAATGATATTAAACGCTATTCATAATTTATTTCATAGCCAAGTATTTTATAGGTCATTAGGAGAAGATGTCACATAACATTAAGCAATAACAAAAAACTATATAAATGCATATGCATATAACTATATGACAAAAAAAAAAAAAATTAAGAAAAAAATAAATATTGTTATAATTTTATTTTCCACACTATATCACACCATATATTAACCTTCTCCTCTTTTTCTATGTTAAGTGAATAGCTATAAGCTCATAGCTCCCAAAAAGAAAACATATTATATACCTTTAAGAGATGTTGTATGCCACATTACAATATAATGGGCTACTAATTGAGAGACAAGGAGGACATGTTGTATAACATACCTTGAAAACATGTTGTATGCTACATTACAATATGATGGGCTACTAATTGAACACATTGTATACCTTGAAGACATGTTGTATGCCACATTACAATATGATGGACTACTAATGTCCTGTGTAGAATTAGCTACGATGTAGAAGACAAGATTTGACTATATTCGCCTTCACCACAATTTCTTTCAAGAAATTTTCTTGTAGATCTCTAAGGATGGATCCTAAAATGTTTCATATGAAAATGCTTTCACTATCTCCATTGCCTTATTTTGAATATTTCATATGAAAATGTTTTCACGGTTTGCCTTCCTCGTTTTGAAATTTTTTCAACCTTCCAATCTGGGGCAACTTGTTCTCTCGGTATCAAATTCAAAAAAACATATATGCCTTCTTTTTTTTTAATTGAAAAAACATTTAATATAGAGGGATGTGCAAAATAATAAGTTGAAATGGATAAATAATAACCTCTCAATTTTTTCTAAATTTGTCCTTTTTAGGTTTCTTTTATATACTAAACATAGCCCACGATTATACCAAGAATATAAAGAAATAGTTCACAAGGTGGCTTTCATTCATGAGAAAGAAAACTTCTATGAATTCATTCACTTAGCTTTCTTGCATTGACAACGCACGGTACATATCAGATCCAGCTATCCAAACAAATCATTTCAACATGGGATAAGTTGCTTCTAAATGCGGGTTTTTTACCTACAAACAACCTTTTTCATAAGTTGCTTCTTAATGCATGTTTTTTACTTGCAAACAACCTTTTTCATCTTCGTTTTAGTCCTTTATTTCTTTAATGGAAATGAAAGGAATTTTTGGGGCATTTGACACTAAAACACTTCCACCTTTACGTGAAGGTCAAAAAGGAAATTTCTTTCGCTTACCGTCAAGTTCAACTGAACATACAAACAAAATTTCCTTCCCTTTACTTTCACAACTTACATTGATGGTAGGATTACACAATAAAAGAGATAATTGACTTGAACTTTGTTCTTACTTTGTCCCATGGTTGTAATTTGACGGTAGATTGTGCATCGTGCGATAATTTAGCCGTCAAAGAAGACTAACACTCTAGCCTACCCCTCATCAAACAACTTTGAAAGATGTAAAACGTTTAAGTGTCCTTCAATCAACCATGCCTATGATAATTATGGACCCCGTATCGCACAAATAATTTCCAAGGGGTGGACATAGACCTTTAACGCACTCAAAACAAATGTTGTAAATGACTGATTGACTTAAGCAAGCCCCATGTAACAAAGGTTCTATTGGAACTTGAAAGAGCATCTTCGAACATTAAGAGGCAACCTATTTTGGAAAGGTTATAAAATTTGTCAATTTCGTATAATGTATGTGATTTGTATTTATCTTCTAGCTTGAATAACAATTTGTTTACTAATTTCTATCTTCAATGATTTTTTTATATATCATGATTTTTCTCAAATTTATACCTTACGGCGTTCCTTTGCAGCATTTGGTTTGCATTGCTAGTATATATATGGAGACTTTGAATTTCTTTTTTTATAATAAGAAAAAGAGGAAAAAACACAGTTTAAAGGTGATTGTCGATGCGATAACAAAATTGGGAGCAAGAAGCAACCTGAACAGAACATGTAGCTGCTGTCATTGGCCAAAGTGGAAGGGTAATCAATATATTAATCCTTGCGAGAGGATCGGATCATAAAACGTAGAGACCCCATGTGGGCAAGTATTAAGAATTTCTTTGTGCAAACCAATAATAAACCGGCCGCATGTGGACTAAAGTCAAACCAAATAAATATTGCATTATAAAATTGAAATCGAATCCACTACGTACCGTCTCAAATTTCACGTTTGCTGGACTTCTTGGCACGTTGATGGTGACAGAAAAACTTTAAAATTTCTCCTTTGTGTTTTGCATTGTTTTCAAAAACTTATTTTAAGTATCTATTAATTGTAATTTTTGTAACTAATTTTCATGAATTTGGGAGTTGTTTTTTGAATTTTGGTAGAGATTTTAGTGACAAAGTAATAGGTTCTTTCTCGATAAATGCATTTGTTCAATTTTTCAAAATCTCTTACGGGAACTATGTTTGCTTGTTTCTATCTTTCATTGGACCCTTCATTTGTGGATAAAAATGGATGGACTTCAAGAAATGAATCTCAAACCTTATCTGTGATTTCCTATGAATGCCTTGAAGAACCAAAGAGAGTTTTCTTTATTCCCTTGGTAGTGTCACATACCTAGAAGTTTCACAAATTTAACATCTTTGTTTTATGCCCAAAGTATTTATCAAATTCTCACTAGCTTTAGATTGGAAGGTCAATTTATATATGCCAAGGGCTCTACGAAACCATATGTTCTCATTTTTCTCTTTTGTAATTATGCACATGTAATAACTATAGTGTGCTTACACTTATATAGTTACACACACAAAATGACAAATGAAATTATGTTGTATTGTGTAATTATATTTTTTATTTTTAATAATTTAGCATAGACAAAGGCACAATATTCAAATTTTTTAGCTAATATCACATATGAAATATATTACAATAGAAAGACCACACATTGGAACACAAATATTTACTTTGTAAACTCATACAAGAAATCCGACAATTAATGAGTGGCCTTGACTTCCATCTTCTTATCGGAGATTACAATATATATTAAAAACTTGACCAAGCTCATAAGTAACCTATAAGACATCATATTAATCTTCTAAAATCCTATAAAATATGGTTTTGTCTCTTTACTTTGTTAATATCTCTTTCATAACCATGCTCATATGATTGAACAATGGTCAAACAACCAAAACATGAACACTTTTCCCGCCTCCTATTAGGATTTTTGATAGATAAAATAGTTAAGTTTAGGGTTTCATAATCCTCTTGGAAACTACATGATATGTTATTAACACTACATATTAAGATTAAGGTGAGTAAGCATGATTATCGCTTGTTCATATGAGGGAAATATCAATGATCCCCTTTTCAGGGACAAATTGTGACTTAACAACTTCATTCAAGGAATGCATATCTTGTTGGAAAGGTGTCATGCAAAAGAATAATTTACATCTCTTAATGATCCTATGACAAATGTTTGTTATCACAATGTCAATTTTTTCTTTATAGACCTAAAACTAAAAACATGCTTGAAGTATATGTCAAGAAATTTAACAATGTCAAAACAATCTCTAAGAGATCTCAAGATATAATATTCCCAATATGTTCATATGATAATTATGTACATCCATTTTGGGTGTATAATGAAAAACCCTAGATGAGAAGCAATGAAAAGGCTTGCAAATGCTAGTGCCCCATGCTTGATTAGGAATAATTAATTTTGTCTTCAATGATTTTTTTCATATTTTGGGTTTCAACACAATGTTCAAAACCAAAAAGGTTGGGAGCACCTTTCGAATGAAAGAGATTAATAATTATATTAATGGAGCAAGAAACATAGGAACAATGCCATATGCAACCAAATATAGGTAAAACATAAGGTTGTGATAGGAAATTAGAGTATGGGGTCTAATGAGAAACAATTATGATCAACGGATATTCAAGAACATGTTCTTTCCTCGGGGGCTATCAATGTTTCACCTCAAGTCATACAAAACGGGCTAACCACTTGAAGGGGTGAATTTTGAAGTTAAGTGTTACCTAGGTGAAAAAGGAGAATGCAAAAATTTCTATTTTGTACATTCCTTAGGTTATCTTTTGTTATTGTACGAGGTCTCACACAAACGACAGTGATTATAAAGTGTAGCATGCCCACCAATGTGCTTCTATTCCATGCTAGCTACCCACTGAGAAAAATCTCAAACAAAATTACCACTCACATGTTCTTTTTTGTAAGCTTGACAGGACTACATCTTCATCATGTCCAGTATATCACCCCAATCGGGGAAAGGAATTGAGCTGGTGACTTCACATCAAAGAGTGCCTCAACAAAACACCCAATCACTGTCTATCCAATACCCCATGGATTAGCTACTCTAAATTTTTTTTTTTTTTTCTAAAAAAACCTATTAAACCACTTTAATACTTACTAAAAATATATCTAAAATATTACAATAATATAATTTAATCTTATATAATAATTAAATAACCGCAAATTACATGCCATATATTTTAAACTGATAAATAACAAAAAACCTGATAAACTTGTTATTTTACTAACATAAGTTCTTTATAAAATTAAAATATACTAATATCGTGGTTGGTTCCACATTCATTTTTTATTTTATATATCACAATGCTTGAACCAATTTCAGTGAATTAAATTCCTTTTTGCTCTATCTTACCAACTAAAAGTATCTTGCCCGCAAAAAAAAACCAGAAGCATACCAATACTCTTATTTTCATTAATCCAATAAATGAACCATATATTTAATCATTAATTTAAATAATGAATAATAACTATACTTAATATTTTTATTAATCCAATAAATAAACCATATATTGAATCGTTAATTTAAATAATAAATAAAAACTATATTTAATAGTTAATCTAAATAATAACCCTTTCAACCAACCTTTTTGTTCATGATAA
>APFE031014490.1:9179-21820 GCA_000404065.3 Pinus taeda
GAGTTACTAATGGCCATTACCAAACCATTCCAACTTTCTGGTAATGAGCACAAGAATAACAGAGCTCTAACTTCATCATCAAAGTTTACCGCTACAGAACATAACTGACTTGTAACAGTATTAAAATCATTTAAATGGTCTACAACAGATCCACCTTTCGACATCTTCATATTAAATAACCGTTTCATAAGAAATACCTTGTTTGAGGCTGAGGGTTTTTCATATAGTTTCTCCAATACCTTAATCAAACCCTCTGTCGTTGTTTCCTTCGAAATGTTGAAGGCGACCAATGCTGCGAGGCACAACTGTATTGTTCCGAGTGCCTTTCTATCGAGAAGGTTCCATTCTTCATCTATCATACCCATCGGCATCTTTGCTTTTCTGCCCAATGGTATGTATAGATCTTTCTGATACAGATAATCTTCCATTTGCATCTTCCAAAACGAGAAGTTTTAGCCGTTAAATTTCTCTACCCTAAGCTTACCATCTTCCACCATTGCTCCAACTTGAATGAGGAACCCTTCTTTCCTGCGGGTTTATCAGCCAAATATACCTTCGGCTCTGATACCAGTTGTTAGAAAATTATATATTACGAAGAAATGGAACACATAAAATATTGCAGAAATATAAACACAGAAAACATATAAAACAAGAGAGACACAGATATACGTGGTTCACCTAGTTTGGGCTACATCCACCCCGAATAGCCAGTCCTTCCTTTCTATTATCCAACAAAATGAAGAGACACAACCTACAACAGATCCACTGTAATATCCTTTGTTTTCTCTCACAGTCTCACCTCTCTATTTCTCGCTTGGAGAATACACATATATTACACAGACTCAATACAATGCCCTCATACAAAGAGAGGGCTTGCCTTGTAGGGAAAAAAACCCTAAACTAAACATAAGTTTTACTGTCAGATCATCCACCTAATGAACGGCCCAGATTGACTAGAAATTACTATACTTTTACAAGGCAATTTTACATCTATTTTTGGCTTCGGGGGCGTTGCCCCCAAGCCCCCACCGGGGGATCGTTGGCCTCAGACACCCCAGCCAGGGGGGGTCGAGCCCCCCGGAACCCTGTGAGGGGGACAAGTCCCACCCGCATGGAGGGGTGTACAAACTTCCTGGGGTATACATTCAGCTAAAACAAAGACCTCTGAACAATCATGCTCCACACACAACATGTGATTATTGGAGGCAGAAACTAATTCTAGATCCGATGAGTGTACACACTTGGAATTTGAGTAAACCTACAAGGTGATATGTCAAAAAGGCAATAAAATGGTGTACTTTTTGTTATTTTCTTTTAAAAATCCATAAATTTTATTTTATTATGCTTACTATTATTTATTATTTCCTTACTACACCTATTTTAAACATCAAAATGTTGGCATTATGACACTGGCTTGGAACTATGGCACAATTATTGTCCTTGATGGAAACTCACTCGGCAAATTACTTAGATGACAGTTCAGGCTCACAAGCTCTCAGAATAAAGGAAAAGGAGCTATACGCAAGCTCCAGTTGACCAAGCCACATATATATGTGGATTCACAGACCAAAAGGCACGTATGCATATACACGCACTTTCATGCACAAAAAAGTGCATACAGTTTGGAAAACTTGGTTTTGGTCCTTGGTATTTGGACCTACGGTTTTGGACCATGGTATCTTGTCTGAAGTGTTGAACCTAGGTATTTGGACCCATGTATTGGTTCTAAGTGGTTTTGGGCCATGGTATTGAGTAAGGCCTAAGAATATAAAAGGGGAAGGAGATCATTAGGCAAAGGAATTCAAGGATTGAATATCTTATGAAGAGCAAGATCTACAATACTGGTCACTTGGTTATGGTGCATAGCTGGATCTGAATCAAGGAGAAACTTGAGCGCTAGAAGAAGGATAAGTTCTATTGATGGGTCAAGATCTTAAGGCTTGAAGAGAAGTATCTTTGTGTGATTTTGATATGTTATATTTGGCGCATGACTTGATCTATAAATCTGATGATCTGGGTATAACTGACGTCTGAATAATTGAAAAGGGTAAATTATCTTTTATAGATCTGTACGCAGGTTCAACATGGCAAAGGCACGTATACACACTGGTTTGGTAATTCAAAATGGCGTATACATAGGTTTGACTTAATATAGCAGTGTATACACGCAGGTTCTACATATTGAAGTAGTGTACGTCTCATAAAATATGTTTTAGCTACTTCTGTTTATTGTTGCAGTGTTCAGGATTGGTTTCTAGTTATTGTTACTATATTCTGGTTACAGTAGTTGGAGAAATGATTGTTTGATTCAGTTTTTGGTTGGTGCAAAGGAGATTGGTTGATGTGGATATATTTGATGTTTGATTAATGTTACTGATGGATCTAGTCTAAAAATTTATGAAACATGGTCCCTGGAAGGAAAGAGAAGGTTGTAGCTTTCTGTAGGTCAGCACCTACATACTAGTACATCAGCCAGTACAAGAGCTAAGGGGGTTGTAGCTCCCTTCCAAGAGAAGCTGGAGAACAAGAGAAGGTTGTAGCCTTCTATATGTAGAAGCATGCGTGTTGGTATAAGACTGCACCAGTACATAAATATTGTAAACATAAGTTTCTTATTAAAAGAAGATAGAGACAAATCACAGTAGGTGGTTTTCACCCACATTGGGTTTCCACCTTATATCTTGTGTTCATGTGTGTGATTGCCTGTATTGTTTACTGCACTTGATTACCATTTTACGGTTCTGATGCATAGATTAAGATCAACTAACTAAATTAGAAGTCTGCAAGATATATGTGGTTTACTCTAAACACAGTTGCGTATATACACAGGTTTAATTAACAAAAGTAGCGTATATCAATTTGTTTATGGAAATGAAAAGTTGTTAAATTGCTAATACTGATTCAACCCCCCCCCCCCCCCCCCCAACCCAAAGTATTGTTTCGAACAATTCGTATCAGAGCAGGTCCTTCAAAAGAAGCTTGATCGCTTGAAGGAAGATCTATCATCATGAGCAACTATGAAAAAGAGGCACCCATCAGGCCACCAATCTTTGATGGGAGCAACTTCGTCTATTGGAAGGTAAGAACCACAACCTATCTTCGATCTCTTGGTACAGAAGTTTGGGATATCGTGGAAGGATGATACACATTTCCATCAACAACTCCTATAGATAAGGCTGGTAAAAGGTAGTATGAAACAAATGTAAAGGCTGTGAATACTCTATTTGGGACTCTATCTCAATCAGAATTCATCAAGGTTATGTAGCTCAAAATCGCCAAAGAAATATGGGACAAGATCATTCTAAGTTATGAAGGAGACTATCAGGTAAAATATGCAAAGCTACAATCTCTCATAATTCAATATGAAACTCTCAGAATGAAAAATGATGAAAGTGTGGCTAATTATTTTTTATGTATAGATGAGATTGTTAATCACATGAAAAACTTGGGTGAAGAGATAAAAGAAGTTACTTTAGTTGAAAAGGTTCTAAGATCTTTGTCTTCTAAGTTTGAATCAAAAAAAATTTCCATAGAAGAAAAGTAGAATCTTCAGAGTATTACCATGTCACAGCTGCACGAAATCCTAACTGATTTCGAAATGAGAAAAGGGGGTCCATCAGACATGAGAGAAGCCACATTCAAAGCTTCAAGAGAAGGAGAATATAATGGGTCGGGACATATGTCAGAAGGAGAGGAAGAATCAAAGTTTGTCAAGAACATTGAATGGGGTTTTGGAAGATTCAGAGGTAAGCTACTTTTCAAATGCTTTTCTTGTGGAAGAGTCGGCCACTATGTAGCCAAATGTCCTCATAAAGATAAACTTGATAAAGGTAAGGAACTAGTTAAATGGAATAGAAAACAGAACTTAAGTAAGAAGAGCTATTATACACATGAAGACAGCGATGGATTTTCAAATAGTGATGAAGATGAACATGGTAATTATTATAGACTTTTGATGGCTTTTTAAGATGATGATTTCTTGGATGCTATAGATGAAGATGGTCTCTATGAAGAAATTTCTAAACTTAAAATTTGTTTAGAAGAAAAGAGTATGATTATAGATACTCTGACATTCCAACTTGCTGAAAGGGAAAAACACAATGAAAAGTTATTATGTGAAATTGTGGGACTTAGAAAAGATATTGAGAAAAAAAAAGCTCTTAATCGTAGATTTGCTAAAGGATCTGAAACTTTAGATGAGATTATCAAAGTGCAGGGTTCTCCTCTAATCAAGACAAGTCTTGAATATACTGAAGAAGCATCTCAAGCACAAAATCCATCCACCTCCAAAAGTTATCTTGATGCAACAAGGAGAAGTGAATAGGTTAACAATCATCAACAAAGGCATAAAGTGGATCACCAGGTAAATCAGGGTCAATCTACTTGAAGGATGAACAAAAACTACAACCAACCACAGGTAAATCATTCTCAATTTGCCTCAGGAATGAATTTGAATGGAAACTACAATCACATGGTTGGTAGATTTGATAATCACAGGAACTTCTTTAATGGCCAATGTTTCTCATGTCATAACTTTGGACACAAAGCTGCTCAATGTGTTGCCTACAAGACCATCATGACTAGAGAAGCACAAAATCGAAGGAGTGTGGCTGGGATCATGAAGAGGACCTACATTAACTTTTCTACTCTTGAAAATGTAATAGAATGCTCTATTTGTAACAACTTCGATCATGAAGATTCTGAATGCAGGAGTAAGTTTCGGCAAACATCTCAGAAGGAGCAAGCCTCAATGGGTCCAAAAACATGGAGAAAGAAAGAAATGCAAACAGAAAGATGTGGTGTAGCGTTATATGTGGAAGGAAAGGGAAATCAGTGGTACATCGACAGTGGATGCTCGAAACATATGACAAGTGATAAAGAAAAACTTCAACCATATAGTGCCTTAGAAAAGGAAAGGAAGGTTTCAAATGGAAATGACACCCCTACACTCATAAAAGGTAAAGGCTCTCTTCTTTTAAAAGAAAAGTTCAAAGATGGAAATGTTATGTATGTTGATGGCTTAAAGAATAATCTATTGAGTGTTAGTCAAATGTGTGATCAAGGAAATGAGGTAGTATTTCGATCAAATGGATGTATTGTTCATGATCTTGATACAGGAGAAACAATGATCAAAGGCATAAGAACTCCAAAATGATGAACACTGGCTATGGCATAGAAGATTGGGGCATCTAAGCTTCCCTCAGATAAGTAAAGCATGCAAATATCAAGCTATTCACGATCTTCCTGACATTAGAATTCCAAACAATACAATATGAAAATCATGTCAGTTTGGTAAGCAAACTAGACTACATTTCCCTGAGAAGGAAGGATCAGCTAGTAAGCCACTTGAACTTTTCCATACTGATTTATGTGGTCCATCAAGGAAAAATTCACCTCGTGGAGAAGAATACTTTATATTGTTCATTGACGACTTTTCCAGGATGTGTTGGATAGGACTTCTGAAGCATAAAGACGAAGCTTTCAAAAATTTCAAAGCTTTCAACGCCTTGGTTGAAAATGAATCAAATCACAAAATCAAATGCCTCAGATCTAATCGAGGAGGGGAATTTACCTGGGATGAATTTTTCAACTTTTGTGAATAACATGGAATAAGAAAGGAATTCTCTACTGCAAGGACTCCTAAAAAAAATGGAGTGGTAGAAAGGATGAGCATAATGGTTCAACAAATGGCTCATGCTATGCTTGATGAGTCTGGAACTCTTGCAACCTTCTAGGGTGAAGTTTCATTTGCTGCCACTAATATTCTCAAAAAAACAAATATTCGAGTAAATAGCACTCAAACTCCTCATGAACTTTGGTATGGTAAGACTCCTACTATAAAATACTTCAAAGTCTTTGGAAGCAAATGTTACATCAAAAGGACTGATGAAAAGCTTGGCAAGTTTCAACCTAGAGCAGATGAAGGTATTCTCCTTGGTTACTCTTCCCGAAGTAAAGGATATAAGTGTTACAAAAAAATAATTGGAAAAATTGTTGAAAGTATTGATATGGTGGTTGATGAAGTAGGCAACGATCCAAAGTAGATAAAATCCGAAGCTTTTGAAGATGATGAGGACTATCCTTCAAATCAAACTAATGATGAAGAAGAAACCTATGAGGCACCAGAGGAATAGATAAGGGTAGAAGAAAAGACTCCATCCAGGTACATTCAGAGGAATCATCCAGAGACTCAAATTTTGGGGCAAAAAGAGGCAGGTGTACAAACAAGAACTATTACAAAAGCTTCAAGCTATCTAGCATTGCTCGCTTCCATCAAACCATGAAATCTAAGTGAAGCATGCAAATATGAATGCTGGGTTAAGGCCATGAATGAAGAACTTGAGTAGATTGAAAAGAACAACACTTGGGAATTGGTTCTTAGACCTAATGATAAGAATGCCATAGGGACAAAATGGATATTTAAAAACATGCTGAATGAAAATTTTGGAGATGTTATTAGAAACAAGGCCAGACTTGTGTGTAAAGGGTATGCTTAACAAGAAGGTATAGACTTTGAAGAAACCTTTGCATCAGTTGCTAGACTTGAAGCCATAAGAATGTTCCTTGATCTTTCTAGCTTTCAGAAGTTCAAAGTATATCAAATGGATGTGAAATCCACCTTTCTAAATGGAGACTTCGAAGAAGAAGTACATATTGAGCAACCAGATGGATTCATCCTTGGAAATGATCCAGAACTTGTATGTAGACTTAGAAAGGCTCTCTATGGCCTTAAATAGGCTCCAAGGGCTTGGTATTATCATATCGACAAATACCTCCAACAACAAGGTTTTTCAAAAGGATCAGTGGATAGCAATTTATATATAAAAATTGACAATCATAAATTGCTAATACTTGTTGTGTATGTTGATGATATCATCTTTGGTAGCAATGAAGAAGCCATGAGTCAAAAATTTGCTTTAGTGATGCCGAAAGAATTTGAAATGTCCCTGCTTGGTGAGCACAAATATTTTCTTGGTTTACAAGTTCAACAAAACAAAGACAATATCTTTCCATCACAAATCAAGTACCTCAAGTAGATCTTGAAGAAATAGGGCATGGAAAATTCGAAACTAGTATGTACCCCTATGGTAACAGGATGAAGCCTCAAAGCAAATGATGAATCAGTAGCAGTACATCAACCAACCTATAGATCCATGAATGTTAGTCTTCTCTATCTAACAGGTACCCAACCAGACATCATGCATGTAGTGGGAATAGTTGGAAGATTTCCGGCAAATCCAAAGGAAGCACACCTTCAGGCAGTTAAAAGGATTTTCAAATATCTTCAAGGAACTCAAAACTATGGCTTATGGTATCCTAGAGATACAGATATCACACTTTATGCGTATATAGATGCAGATTGGGTAGGAAGCATGGATGACAAAAAAAGCACTACTGGTGGTGCATTCTTTATGGGTTCTATATTAGTGTATTGGTTCAGCAAGAAACATAGTTCAATTGCATTATTTACAACAGAAGCAAAATATGTGGCTGCTGCATCTTGTTGCACACAACTCCTTTGGATGATGCAAACAATGCAAGACATTCAAATCACTTGTACTCCACCCATCTCTATTCTATGTGATAATACAAGTGCAATCAGCATTTCAAAGAATCCTATCATGCATTCCGAGACCAAGAACATACCTATCAAATATCATTTTCTCTGGGAACAAGTGCTTGACAGAAAGTCAAGTTGGAGTATGCTACCTCCAAGGAACAGGTTGCTGATATATTCACCAAACCACTAACCAGAGAGATATTTGAATACCTCAGACAAAAGCTGGGGGTAGTTGATGCAACATCTTTCCATTGACACTTATATGTTTTAGAACAATGGTTGTACGTGAGTTTCATGAAGCGTAGCCGCGTACATATGCCTGTTTCTGTGGATATGGTCACGTATATGTTAGTTCGAAGAATATTAGTGGGCCATACTTAGGAGGAAAAGAGTCTAATATGGGTCTGACAGTGATCATCTCGCACAGGTTCAGGGGGAGCATATACTTCTAATAGTGCATTGTTGGCATTACTTAGAAGATCTTGGTACATTTTCATATTTGTTTTTGATTTAGGTGGAACAGGTGTAGAGGGAGATCATGGTTGCTGGTCTGGATGGTGATTGATAGATGCTACTGATGATAGTTGTTGATGACTATCATATTATTGTCTTAGATATTTGGTATCCATGTCATGTCTTTCTTTTATTATCAAGGTCATGTAACAACCTATTTTGTTTCCCCACTATACCTGGGATGGATGAGTCAATTTTGGTATATCCCTACTTGGTTGGCAGATGGATGTATGTATGAGCCTTTGGTGATAGGAAGGTCATTTATGATGTATAGAGTCATGTTCTTTCTTGTAGAACATCTTTTGCAAACTGTCACGGGGAGCATGGACAACACAATAGTGCAGAGATTTCAGCATGTACTTAGGGGGAGCATAATCCTTTGCCCTTGATGACAAAGGGGGAGAGTGACGTGGGGTTTCCATCAAGTCCAAAGGGGGAGATTGTTGGCATTATGACATAGGCTTGGAACTATGGCACTGGTATTGTCCTTGATGGCAACTCACTCGGCAAATCACTCAGATGACAGTTCATGCTCACAGGCTCTCAGAATAAAGGAAAAGGAGGTATACGCAGGATCTAATTGACCAAGCTGCATATACACATGGATTCATAGACCAAAAGGCGCATATGTGTGTACACGCTCTTTCATGCACAGAAAAGCATGTACAGTTTGGAAAACTTGGTTTTGTTCCTTGGTATTTGGACCTATGGTTTTGGTCCATGGTATCTCGTCCAAAGTGTTGAACTCCAGTATTTGGACTTAAGTATTGGTTCCAAGTGGTTTTGGACCATGGTATTCAGTAAGGCCTAAGACTATAAAAGCAGAAGGAGATCATTAGGAAAAGGCACTCAAGGATTGAATATCTTACAAAGAGAAAGATCTAGAATACTGGTCATTGGATTATGGTGCATAGCTGGATCTGAAACAAGGAGGAACCTGACTGCTAGAAGAAGGATAAGTTCTATTGATGGGTCAAGATCTTAAGGCTTGAAGAGAAGTATCTTTGTATGATTTTGATCTGTTATATTTGGCGCATGACTTGATCTATAAATCTGATGATTTGGGTATAACTGATGTCTAAATAATTGAAAAGGGTAAATTATCTTTTATAGATCTGTACGCAGGTTCAGCATAGTAAAGGAACGTATACATGCTAGTTCGGTAATTAAAAATGGCGTATACGCAGGTTTTCCTTGATATAGCAGTGCATGCATGCAGGTTCTACATATTGAAGTAGCGTATGTCTCATAAAATATGTTTTAACTACTTATGTTTATTGTTGCAGTGTTCAGGATTGGTTTTTGGTTACTGTTACTGTATTATGGTTACAACATTCAGAGAAGTGATTGTTTGATTCAGTTTTTGGTTGGTGCAAAGGATGTTGGTTGATGTATATATATTGGATGTTCGATTGATGTTATTGATGGATCCAATCTGAAAATTTATGAAACATAGTCCCTAGAAGAAAAGAGAAGGTTGTAGCCTTCTATAGGTCAAAAACTACGTACTAGTACATCAGCTAGTACAAGAGCTAAGGGGGTTGTAGCTCCCTTCCAGGAGAAGTTGGAGAACGAGAGAAGGTTGTAGCCTTCTGCAGGTAGAAGCCTGCATACTGGTGTAAGACTGCACCAATACAGAAATATTGTAAAAAGAAAAATCTTATTAAAAGAAGATAGAGACAAATTGCAGCAGATGGTTTTCACCCACATTGGGTTTCCACCTTATATCTTGTGTTCATGTGTGTGATTGCCTGTACTGTTTACTGCACTTGATTAATGTTTTATGGTTCTGATACACATATTAAGACTAGCCAACTAAATTAGAAGTCTACAAGATATACACGGTTTGCTCCAAACACAGTTGTGTATATACGTAGGTTTAATTAACAGAAGTAGCGTATATCAATTTCTTTATGGAAATGAAATATTGTTAAATTTCTAATATCTTACGAAGAGAAAGATCTAGAATACTGGTCATTGGATTATGGTGCATAACTGGATCTGAAACAAGGAGGACCCTGACTGCTAGAAGAAGGATAAGTTCTATTGATGGTCAAGATCTTAAGGCTTGAAGAGAAGTATCTTTGTATGATTTTGATTTGTTATATTTGGCGCATGACTTGATCTATAAATCTGATGATTTGGGTATAACTGATGTCTAAATAATTGAAAAGGGTAAATTATCTTTTATAGATCTGTACGTAGGTTCAGCATAGCAAAGGAACGTATACATGCTAGTTCGGTAATTAGAAATGGCGTATACGCAGGTTTTCCTTGATATAGCAGTGCATGCATGGAGGTTCTACATATTGAAGTAGCGTACGTCTCATAAAATATGTTTTAACTACTTATGTTTATTGTTGCAGTGTTCAGGATTAGTTTTTGGTTACTGTTACTGTATTATGGTTACAACATTCAGAGAAGTGATTGTTTGATTCAGTTTTTGGTTGGTGAAAAGGATGTTGGTTGATGTAGATATATTTGATGTTCGATTGATGTTATTGATGGATCCAATCTGAAAATTTATGAAACATGGTCCCTGGAAGAAAAGAGAAGGTTGTAGCCTTCTATAGGTCAGAAACTACGTACTAGTACATCATCTAGTACAAGAGCTAAGGGGGTTGTAGCTCCCTTCCAGGAGAAGTTGGAGAACGAGAGAAGGTTGTAGCCTTCTGCAGGTAGAAGCTTGCGTACTGGTATAAGACTGCACCAATACAGAAATATTGTAAAAAGAAAAATCTTATTAAAAGAAGATAGAGACAAATTGCAGCAGATGGTTTTCACCCACATTGGGTTTCCACCTTATATCTTGTGTTCATGTGTGTGATTGCCTGTATTGTTTACTGCACTTGATTACTGTTTTATGGTTCTGATACACATATTAAGACTAGCCAACTAAATTAGAAGTCTGCAAGATATACACGGTTTGCTCCAAACACAGTTGCGTATATACGTAGGTTTAATTAACAGAAGTATCGTATATCAATTTCTTTATGGAAATGAAATATTGTTAAATTTCTAATATTGATTCACGCCCCGCCCCCCCCCCTGCCCCTTTAGTATTATTTCCAACACAAAATTCTGGTTATGTATAATTGTGTCTTGTGTAACTATGGTTACATTGAAACTAGTAACATTGATTGTTAGGCATTGTATTCATTGTTGAGTGTGTTCTTATTTATGACATTGCATCCCAATGGAGACGTCACTACCGGTATATACACTGCAGAAGGTAATCATTTTGAAGATCAATTTGTTTCCTTTTCTTGAACATGAAGCATGTAAGTTTTGAAAATTTTAACAACCTTAAGTTCCATACTTGCAAGCTAAGGATTCAAATGGAATTGACGCACATGGATATATGGAGTATAGAAAAGGGAAATAACCAAACCTTCATGTGATAGGCTATTAATTGAATATATATATTATATATATATATATAATTATATATATAATAATATAGATATATTCATACACACAACAACACCACACACAACACACACACACACAACACAACACACACACACACACACACACACACACACACATATATATATATATATATCTTAATTACCGCTTATAAATCTAGAAAATTTATCTAAAGAAATATGGGATTAATTCATTAATTTATTTGGATGAAAAGATGTCAATGCAAAATTTTCATCAATATTATAGTTAAGGAATTTAGACTTCTGTGATCCATAACATTGTTTAGAGAATTTTCGGCGAAATCACATAAATAATAATTTGTCGACGCGTTTCGAACCAACCAGTGTGGTTCATCGTCAGGACAATTTGAAGAATCGATCCAGCTTAGCTTGTTAAATAGTCTGGGCAGAGACACCAACGGCTAGATTTATAACAACTAATTTGACGTTATGACCCTAGTCAAACGAGCTATATTTTTAATTATTATTAGTCTTAGAAATTCGTTAAATTAGGTAAATTATATACTTAAAGTACTCTTAATAGCTAGCGATTCATTAGTTTATTTCCCTAAATCTAATAGTTTATTAATTAAATGTATATATATATATACGTGTAACGAACCAATCCCAAATAATACTATTGGTTCATCTATATATTTATTTATTAAATATTTTAATTTATCATTTATATAATCTATACAAAAATAATTTAATAATTTATATTTACTAAATAATCTATATTCATTTAATAATTTACTTTCTAATTTTATTATTCCAAATATAATATTTTAAAATACCCATGTAATTAGGAAAATATATTATATATACAGGTTCAAAATTTATTTATCGAAAAAAATATTTTAGGTAATTAGGAGGGGGTAAAAATAAAATAATATGGAATAAAAAATATATTCAATCTTTTATACAGCTCTTTAAAATAAACTATTTAAACACTAAATATATATTAGAAATAAAACTAGATAGTTATAATGGTTGGTAAAAAATCACATTACTTTAATGTTTATTAACCACTATATATATATACTAGTTATAATAGAAGGTTCAATAGTATGGATTCAAATAATCCTAGAGTCTAGTTTAAAAATATAATTTATTTAGACTAGATTTATTAATTGTAT
>APFE031014490.1:25824-54802 GCA_000404065.3 Pinus taeda
ATCACAAATTTTTCCTTTAATATTATGTCTAAAAGCAATAAAATATTATTCATATTCATAAATTAAAAATAGAGATAAAATTCTTTTAATATAGATCATAAATAAAATAATCTATTTTTTTCCTAAAATTATATATATAGAAACGTTAGGAAACCTTTTAAATTTCAACATAGGATCATAGGAAAGATGTTATTAATAAAGTAAGATATTGTTATTTGTCGAATATGAAATATTATAAATATACTAATTGATGATATTTCATATTATAATCATTCATAATTCATATTTATAATTATGAATAAATATATAAATATTTTTTTTTATGATTTTTATATAGTTAATTTTATTGTTATGCCTATCCAATTTAAAAAGTTAAACTAATTTTTTTATAAATTATGTCAAACAAAAATGGTGTGTGTGAACTGCTCTGAGTTATCTCAAAAGTTATATATAGAGATAACTTTTGAGTAAATATACCATAATAATCGATTATATAATTATCATATCTTATCATTACAATCATTTCCATTTACATTAATTTATAAACTTTTTAATTTCCATTATCTTATAAATTAATTATTTTGTAAAGAAAATTTAAATAATTAAGTTGACTATATAATATATGATTTGGTTGACTCTATAATATTAATTTGTTTTATAATTTACACTATATATTATTATTTTAATTTAAATTAGTTTATAATTAATTATTATAATTTATATTATAATAAATATTATATAAACTATTTCGAATATATAATATATTACCTTACATATTTATTCTATCTATAATTACATATTACTTTATTATTTTAGTTTATATTATTTTGTAATTAATATTATGTGAATATATTATTCATTTAACTTAATACTTAATTCATAATTTATTAATAAAATTCATATTTATTCATGTCATATAACTGTTTTATATCATAATATATATTCTATGAATTTATAATATAATTTAATATAAGTTTTACATAAATTACTATCACAAATTTTTCCTTTAATATTATGTCTAAAAGCAATAAAATATTATTCATATTCATAAATTAAAAATAGAGATAAAATTCTTTTAATATAGATCATAAATAAAATAATCTATTTTTTTCCTAAAATTATATATATAGAAACGTTAGGAAACCTTTTAAATTTCAACATAGGATCATAGGAAAGATGTTATTAATAAGTAAGAATATTGTTATTTGATCGAAATATGAAATATTTATAAATATGACTAATGATGATATTCCATATTTATATCATTCATAAATTTATATTTATAACTTATTGAATAAATATATAAAAAAATTGTTTTTTTATGATTTTTATATAGTTAATTTTATTGTTATGCCTATCCAATTTAAAAAGTTAAACTAATTTTTTTATAAATTATGTCAAACAAAAATGGTGTGTGTGAACTGCTCTGAGTTATCTCAAAAGTTATATATAGAGATAACTTTTGAGTAAATATACCATAATAATCGATTATATAATTATCATATCTTATCATTACAATCATTTCCATTTACATTAATTTATAAACTTTTTAATTTCCATTATCTTATAAATTAATTATTTTGTAAAGAAAATTTAAATAATTAAGTTGACTATATAATATATGATTTGGTTGACTCTATAATATTAATTTGTTTTATAATTTACACTATATATTATTATTTTAATTTAAATTAGTTTATAATTAATTATTATAATTTATATATAATAATATTAATACAAATTATTCGAATATATAATTTATTACCTTACATACTTTATTCTATCTTTAATTACATATACATTATTTTAGTTTATCATTATGTTGTAATTAATATTTATGTGAATATATTATCAAATAATTTTAATTCATATTATTAATAAAATTCATATTATTATGAAATAATTGGTTTATACATAAATACATTCTATAAACTCTAATATAATTTAATATAAGTAACATAAATATATCACAAATTTTTCCTTTAATATTATGTCTAAAAGCAATAAAATATTATTCATATTCATAAATTAAAAATAGAGATAAAATTCTTTTAATATAGATCATAAATAAAATAATCTATTTTTTTCCTAAAATTATATATATAGAAACGTTAGGAAACCTTTTAAATTTCAACATAGGATCATAGGAAAGATGTTTATAAAGTAAGGAATATGTTGTATTTCCTCGAATATGCAAAATTTCGACCCAACATAACTAATGACCGAACTATTCATATTTTATTAATCATTCATAATTTTCATTTTATAATTATTGAAGTAAATATATAAAATAACTTTTTATGATTTTTATATAATAATTTTATTGTTATGCATATCAAATTTAAAAAGTTAAACTAATTTTTTTATAAATTATGTCAAACAAAAATGGTGTGTGAACTCTTCTGAGTTCACCAAGATTATATTAGGTTTGACTTGTGACATGAGAAACTATGACCGATGGGCATCTAAGTCATTAAAATGACCCATTGCACACAAAATGAGTGTTCTCATGGTCGTCAATAGATTATCTAAGATGGCCATCATGGCAGCCTGCGAGAGGAGTATCACAACATAAGCCACTGCTAAGATCTTCTTTAAGGGAGTGTGGGTACACTTTCAAATCCCATAGTCCATTATCTCAGATTGAGACAACAAATTCCTAAGTGCATTTTGGTCAAGTCTATGGTTGATGTTGGATACCAAACTTAGTAAGTCCACGAAATTTAACCCCCAAACTGATGGTCAAAGAAAGGTCATCAACAATATGACCGTACATATTATGTGCATGTACAAGTCGAAGCATCAACACTCATGGGATGAAAGCCTCCCCTATGTCCAACACAATTACAATAGAGATATCCATATCTCAATGGGCCATAACCCCTTTTAGGGAGGGTTGGGATTTTAGCCATTATGTCCCATTGGTGTGGCCATACCATTTGCAGCTACTCATGTAGGTTCGACTCATGTCCAGTCCAAAGCTCATAGGGCTAACAACTGCATTGAGCACATTCAACATCTTTTAGCGGGTCCATGATATCTTGGATAGAGCTAATGTTAAGTACAAGCAATGCCATGATCAACATCAAGTCCCGCACAAGTTCTAGGCGTTGTACAAAGTTTGGCTATATTTACAGAAGGAGCGCATCCCTAGACCCCACCACAAGCTTCGCCCACTCTGATATGGACCATACACCATCACCAAGTCTATATGGGACAATGCCTTCAAGATCAACATCCAACCATTCCTCGGTCTACGCCTAGTGCTCAATGTAGACTACCTTCAACCATAATTTTCGCCATTTTTGGATACATCTCACATCACAAAACAACTCACACCAACAAAGCTAAACTTGGACTGTATGGAATAGGTCACAACTGATAATATCATGGATACACATATCAAGAGCACTCACCAATATAGGATCCAACTATATCAAGTTATCAAAGCAGACCAACTCCTTCACTAGGGCATGTTGTTCACCAAGGAACAGGTTCAACAAAAATTTCCTCACCTCATGGAGGCTCTACATACAATGGGGACAATTTCTTCCTAAGGAGGGAGGACTCATCTAGGTGGATATTGGTGGTCACCCGCATATTTCACCTAGACCTCCATTTAGTTTCATTTGTTTCCTTGTTTGTTTCAAAAGTTATTATTTTTAGTAGTTCTATGAGTCTTGAACTTCCGGAGAAATTTTGAGCCCCTAAATGGAGTTTTTTTAGGTCCGTAGCAGCCCCATAGCCATAGGTAGGACCTGTGGAAAATCCTATAGTACTGAGAGATACCTTCCCAATAAGGTATCGTATGCACCAAACAAAGATAATATGACCAAGTTACGACTTCAGGAAGTTGGTTGCCCAACTAACCCCAATGGTAGCCACAAACTCTTATCATTCCATTTCGTAGGGTTAGGGTTTCTATTTTTTAGGGTTTTCCCTTGTTTTTCAATAATAAATAGGCACTTGAGCCTCATTGTAACACAGTTTAGAGGCATTTATCTACCACATCACTTCTAAGAGATAAGTTACCATCACTAGAGCTAGTTTATTTCCATTTTGTTTGTAAGCGTATTTCAGTATTTTGATATTAATGAAATGAAGTGTTATTTATGCCGCATCTTTGTTTTTATGGTTATATATTTAATTTTTTGTGTTCATTTTTAACTTCAGATAATTGTTGTTGTTTTAATGCAAGAAGGAAGACATATTGGTTTTGAAAGTCGTGCAACCAAAGGAAAGTATCCACACAAATATATTTATGAGAAGGAAATGTTGGAAATACTACATGCACTAAAAAAACACCAAGCTTACCTAATGGAAAGACACTTCAAGGTAAAATATGATCATGATAGCCTTAGATTTTTTTTGGAACAAATATTATCTTCAAAAGAGCAAAAAAAATGGGTCACAAAGATGTTGGGTTATGACTTTGAAATCATCTACAAAACAATGAATCAAAATGTTGTTGCATACGCACTCTCAAGAAAGGATGAGGATGTGGAAGAATTTATTTTTTTCCATTTCTATTATCTAACTAGATTGGATAACCAAAACAAGGAATTAATGGAAGAATGATGAAGAAGTGTGAACATTCATTCAATATTTGCAGCAAGATCCTTGTACATCTTATACATTTAGATGGAAAATGATTCATTATGGTACAAAGGTTGCTTATATCTTTGTAAGAATTCCAAACTCAAACAAAATATTATTTTGGAATTGCACACCTCTCCCTTAGGAGGGCACTTGAGTTTTTTAAAAACTTACCAGAGGGTAAAGAAGGATTTTTTTTGGGATGGCCTTAAATCTGATATTCAAAAATTTGTGGAAAATGTTTGGTTTTGTAACAAAATAAAGTTGAGACAATTAAGACCCTAAGTCTGTTACAACCTTGAACCATTCCAAGTCAACGTTGGGAGGATCTATCAATGGATTTTATTACATGTTTACCCAAGTCTGAAGGAAAGAGTGTCATCATGGTGGTAAGTGATAGAATTACCAAGTATGCACACATTTGTGCGTTATCTGATCCATTTAAATTGCGTATAGTTTCTATTGTATTTATGGAAACAAATCAAAAGCTACATGGAAATCCAAATATTATTGTAAGCGACAGATATCCCTGTAGGTTTTAACCCCATATAGAAATTACCTGCATATGAATTCTAAAATATAGAAAATAAATAATGCGAGAGCATAACACATGAAACACATATACATAGAAATTTTCCCTTGGATCCCAAAACTGGGACTAATAACTTGATTTTTCATCATATTCCTTTCAATGTTGCAATACATATTTATACATTTCGAAGCATCCAATACCATGGACCGAAAAACCATCGCATCCAAAACCATGGACCGAAAACCATCGCGTCCAAAAAACATGTGCCAAAATCATGCACAAAACCATAGGTGGGTCTGCCCAACCTAACATAGGGTCCAAAAAGTGGGGTGACGAGTACCCCTCAAACCCCCTGTGACCTCGCCCCTCTAACCCCCGGTTAACTACGTGGGCTAGTCGTGGAAATAATATAACACGACCCAACATTCTCCCACTTGTTATTTTTTTTCCATAGAGGGGCACAAGAGAGCTTAGTGATTTATCCAGCCCTGCAATGCCCATTGTTTCTCTACACCAAGAGAACTTCTCAGAGCTCATAGATTTTTTCAATGCATCTACAGTATTCTTGAAAGTGTCCACCTTTACTAGAAACACCTTTTTGTCTTCTATCATATCCCTCACAAAATTATATTGAACATCAATGTGCTTTGTCTTTGAATGATATGCAGGGTTATTTGCCAAGAAAATTGCACTTTGGCTGTCACAGTCTATCCTTATAGCTTCCTGTACTAACCCCATACTTGAACACAATCTCTGCAACCAAATTGCTTCCTTGCTTGCATGAGTGGCTTCCATGTATTCTGCCTCTATAGTTGATAGCGCCACTAAAGATTGTTTCTCACTCATCTAACTGACTGCACCTCTAAATAGGTTAAACACATACCCACTTGTAGATATTCTCTGATCTAGATCTCCAACCCAGTCTGCATCAACAAAGCCATGAATATCCAATAGTCCATCCAATCATGGTCTTCCTTGGTAGCAGAAACGATAATCACTAGTGCCACACAAATACCTGAAAACCCACTTCAATACTAACCATACTGAGCAATACCTGCATGCTTCTTCCCATCATTTCCCTGCTCAAAAGTTAGGAGTCCTAAGCACGCTTGCCACCCGTGCTGTGAGGATTTCTGATGAAGGAAGCTTGGAAACGAAGAAGGCTCATCTCCTAGATGTCTTTGTGAAGAATGGTTACAGTAGACACCTAGGTCAAAAAGCCTTCTTCAAGGCCAAGAAGGAGCCTTCAAGACGAAGAGAGCCTAATGATCGGGTCATGGGTGTGAATCTTCCTTACATCCAAGGGACTACTGATAAGATTGCGAGGATTCTGAGAAAGTACGATGTGGCCGCAACTTTTAGACCTCTCAATACTATCCGTGGCTCCCTCAGGTCTGTAAAAGACCCGATTGACCCTAAAGACATGAAGGGCGTCTATGTCATTCCTTATTCCTGTGGGACACCATATATTGGTGAGACAGGTCGCTCTATAAATCAAAGGATTAGCGAGCATTCGGCTGACCTAAGGCATGGTAGGACCAAGTCCTCAGCCCTGGCTGAACATGCCGAGAAGACTATGCATCATGTCTGTGTTGAAGAGGCTCAAGTCATTGCTAAAGTTGCGCACTTTCACCATCGCAAATTTAGCGAGGCTCCGGAAATTGAGAAAAGGACGAATAATCTTAATAGGGATGATGGCTGGAAGATCAATAGTTGTTGGGTCCCAGCCCTGTCTTCCTAGCCTCCTTTGTCCCTAAAGTATAAGGTCTTAGAGTTTCTTGTTCCTCCCTTTAGAAGTTGGTTTCTGTGGTTGGTCTTGTTTCCTTGGGTTTTATTTGATCTTCATTATTTCTTGTTGTTAAAGCTGATTTGTTTATTCCCCTTTAATCTTTTCGTCCTAATAGCGTATTGGATTTAGTATTATTTAAATCCCTTCCATTATCTTAATTTCCTAGTATTATTCTTAAGATTCTTATATATTATAATGATTCTCAAGGAATAATCTAATTACGTATTTCTTCTAAACCTTTGGAATTGAAATGATAATTAGAAATAATTATTAATAAATAATACCCCTATGTGATTAACTTATAACTTACTATTAATACATTTAATATTTCATTATGATATACTCTGAAGATTCCTTTATTTCATCCTAATGATCCTGTTATTGATCTATCATTTATATATAAAATATATATTGATTACCAACCTTTATAACGATTCAATAATTTTCCAAGATATTTATTTAATAATTGGTTGAATTTATTTTTAAATTTAACACCCTAATAGTATATAGAATTAGGTTATTTTAACCCTTCTAAATTACCCTATATTTGATATAAGTAATTTTTTAATCCATGGTATAATTTTTACTTATATTATCTAATTGGAATAATAATAATTATAAAATAAAATAAATTATTGTATTATTTTTAGGAATTTAAATTGATTAAGGTAAAATAAATAATTATTAAATAAACAAAAATATGGGAAAGTTAGTTGTATATATATATATACATATTTATTAATAAATAATTATATTTAGTTATATATATTAATGATTTACTAACATATTTCTATATTATTTATATCATTTATAAGTAAAAGGTTTTATCCATGGTATAATTTTCTTATAATATCCCAATGGGATTAATAATATTTATAAAATTAAATTAAAATTATTGTATTATTTTTAGGAATTTAAATTATTGATGTAAAATAAATAACTATTTTAATTAAATATTAAATATTAAATAATAAATATTAAAAACAATTTATGGTTAGTTTAGTTGTATATATTTATTTATAATAATAATTATATTAGTTATAAATATTAACGATTTACTAACGTATATTTACCTTATTTATCTATTTTCTAGGAATAATCATAAATAAAAAATATAGCATGAATAATTATTATATTTCTGGGTCATATTGTCGAAATTAGCCATTATCATTCTAGCTGTTGGAATCTTTGCCCATACTATTTAACCAGCTATGCTGGATCGGTTCTTCAACTTGTCCTGATGATGAACCACACTGGTTGGTTCGAAACGCATCGACAAAAGATTGATTATGTGATTTCGCCGAAGATTCTCTAAACAATGTTATGGATCACAGAAGTCTAAATTCCTTAACCCACTTCACTGCTATCCAATGCTTCTTTCCTGGTTTTGACATAAACCTGCTCAATACTCCCACTACATGTGCAATGTCTCGTCTAGTACAGACCATTGCATACATCAGGCTATCAATTGCACTTGCATATGGAACACTGGACATGTCCACTTCCTCTTCTTATGTCTTGGGACACTGTTTAGCAAATAACCTCACACCTACAGGAATAGGAACCTTCACTGGTTTACTATCCTGCATATTAAACCTCTGCAATATTGTCTCGACATACTTCCTTTGGTTTAACCAGAGCTTCCTCTTTGCCCGATCTCTTTGAATTTCCATGCCCAAAATATAGTTTACACACCAAGATCTTTCATGTCGAATTTGGAGGACAATTGGGTCTTCAAATCTTAGATAACTTCTTTGTCATTTCCAACCAGCAACATATCATCCACATACAAGACCAGATAAATAACATGGTCACCAATTAATTTAAAATACACACAGTGATCTACTTTGCTTTTGGTGACTCCAAGTCCCCGTATAAATGTATCAAATTTCTGATACCACATCCTTGGTGATTGTTTTAACCCATACAGAGACCTCTCTAACTTGCATACCAGTTATTTCTTACCCTTCACTGCAAAGCCTTCAGGTTGCTTCATGTAGATCTCCTCTTCCAGATCATCGTGAAGAAATGTTTTCTTCACATCCATATGTTGTACCTCAAAATCAAAAGCAACAACAACAGATAAAAGTAATCTAATAGAAGTTACCTTGGCAATAGGAGAAAAAATATCACCAAAATCAATTCCCAGCACTAGGGAATAACCTTTTGCTACCAACCGAGCTTTGTAATTCTCGACTTTTCCTTCTGTATTTGCCTTCTTTTTGAACACCCATTTGCTACCAATGGGTTTCCTTCCTGCCGGCAACTCCACCAGATCCTAATCCTCATTTTTGTGTAAATATGCCATTTCATCAACCATGGCCTCTTTCCAGAGTTTTCCATCCTCTAAATCCACTGCTTCCTTCATAGTTTTTGGATCATCATCAGTAATAGACAAAGCAAAATTTGAATAGAAAGTAGATGGACTATACCTTTCTGGCTGCCTTCTTTCTCGAATTGATCTTCTCACAGCCAGAGTTTGTGGCTCTTCATCTTCTGATTCCTCCTCTGTTGTAGAGTCTGATTCTTCCTCCTTTAGTTCAAACTCTATCTTCTTAGGTTCCTTTGGTTGTACTTCATGTTTAATAACATCTTTCACCTCTCTGAACACCACATCTTGGTTGTACACAACCTTCCTTGTTACTGAGATCCAAATCTTATAACCCTTTAAACCATCCTTATCCCCAATAAAGATGCACTTTTCATATTTACTATCCAACTTGGTTCATTTCTCCTTTGGAACATGTACATATTCATCACATCCAAATACCCTTATATGTGAAAGAGAGGGTTTCTTACCAGTCCCTACCTCTTGTGGAGTCTTATCATCCAACGCTGATGAAGGTGACATGTTAACCAGGTAACATGTAGTATCCACCGCCTCTTCCCAAAATTCATGTCCTAACCCGGCACCACTAAGCATGCTTCTTGCCCTTTCCATCAACGTCTTGTTTATTCTTTCAGCAACTCCATTTTCCTGAGGTGTATATGGAGTAGTCTTCTTCCGTGATATACCACACTTCTTACACAATTCTTCAAAGTCCTTGCTGCAAAACTCTCCACCATTATCTATCCTTGGCACCTTTATCTTCTTCTTTGTCTGATTTTCCATGAGAGCCTTAAATTATTTAAACCTATCAAAGACTTCAAATTTCTTCTTAAGGAAATATATCCATGTATTCCTTGAGAAGTCATCTATAAATGATACATAGTACATAGACTTATCTAATGATGGAACCTTCACAGGTCCAAACACATCACTGTGCACAAGCTCTAATATTTGTTTCGCCCTCTTACCACCAGAGGGGAAACTCACCTGATTTTTCTTCCCATATACACAATTTTCACAGAAATCAAAATTCAGAGAGCTATTACTCATACCTTCTGCCATACCTTTACCATGAAATATTCAAAGGCTCTTCTCTCTAATATGTCCAAGAATTTGATGCCACGGCATGGTCTTCTCTCCAAAGACCACTAGATTTTCTGCTCCACTTTCAAGAACCACAGAACTGTTGCACCCATCAATAAGAGTGTTACCTTGCAGCTTGTACAGAGTTCCAATCCGAACTCCCTGCATCAATACTAGTGCTCCCTGGACCATTTTTTAGGTGTCCTTCTCGAACAATGTTTTTACACGTGCATCATCCAACTTGCTTACAGAAATCAGATTTCTGGCCAATGCAGGAATATGCAGAACACTCGAAAGTGTTCCAACCATTTTACCTTGCAACTTCAACTTTACTTTTCCATGACCAATGATTTTAGCCTTCCTATCATCCCCTAAGAAGATATCACCACCATCATATTTCTCATATTCACAGAACCACTCTCTATGGGGAGTGAAGTGAAAGGATGCACCTGATTCAATTAACCATGCCTCATGATCTACATGTGTACTTGAAGAAGCCAAGTACACATGCCCGCCTTCATCTGAGGCAGTTTTCGCCTCTGCAGAAGGAGCATCATCAGATCCCTTTCCTTTATCAGGAGCTTTAGATTTACAATCCCTTTTCTAGTGCCCTTCCTTTTCACATTTCCATCATACCACCTTTACCGATTTTCCTGGATATTTAGATATCCCTCTAGATTTAGATCTCCCACTTGATGACTTATTTTTGTTTCTGTTTTGGGACCGTCCTCGTATAGACAAGGCATCACCATTATTTCTCACTATATTTTTCCATCTCATCTCCTCCGTCAGCAAGGATGAGACTATTTCATCAAACTGCATGGTAGTTGCATTGCTACCTATTGCAATAACTAGACTATCCCATGAATTTGGTAGAGAACACAACAAATCGATGCACTTATCTTCATCTGAAATTTTAATATCAATAGATGCTAACTAACTTACCATAATATTAAATGCGTTCAGATGCTCTGTCACTGAGTCTCCATCTTTCATCATCAGGTTATACAGCTTTTTCCGCAGGAACAATTTATTCACCAGAGACTTAGATTGCTACAAAGTCCCTAACTTTTCCCACAAAGCCTGCACCGTAGCTTCCCCTAATACACTCAGCAATACTGAATCTAAGACACATAATTGTATTGTTCTCTTTTCCTTCCGATCCAACTTCTTCCATTCTTCATCAAACACTCTCATTGGTTTAGTACTCGGATCTACTGTGATCCACTGATCTTTATCCACCAATAGATCCTCCATCATGAGTTTCCACAACTAAAAACTCTAACCATTAAATTTCTCAATCTCTATCTTTCCACTACCCGCCATCTTCTTTCACCACCAGAATCGATCTCGTAGATCAACCACTAAACAAGGTCTACCACAGGCTCGAGCGAAACCCCTTAGCAATAAAGGCATCCCCTTGAAGCTAAATCTGCTCTGATACCAAATGTAGGTTTTAACCCTGTACTAGAATTACCTGCATACGAATTCTAAAACACAGAAAATAAATAATGTGAGAGCATAACACATAAAACACTTATACACAAAGATTTTCCCCTAGATCCCAAAACTGGGACTACCAGCTTGATTTTTCATTATATTCATTTCAATGTTACAATACATATTTATACATTCCGAAGCATCCAATACCATGGACCGAAAAACCATCGTGTCCAAAACCATGGACCGAAAACCATCGCATCCAAAAAGCATGTACGAAAATCATGCACAAAACCATACGTGGGTCCACCCAACCTAACATAGGGTCCAAAAGAAAAATTTTCTAGGGTGCTACCCTAGACCCCATAAAGTGGGGTTACAGGTACCCCTCAAACCCCCTGTGACCTCCCCCCTTCTAACCCCCAGTCAACTACATGGGCTAGTTGTGGAAAGAATATAATGCAACCCAACAATCCTGTTTTCACTGGAAATTTTTGGATGGAATAATTTCTTGTGTTGTTACTCAATTAACTCATAGCTCATCTTTTCATCCCCAATCAAGTGGGAAAACTAAGATAATGAACGAATACTTTGAAGTATATCTTCCTTGCTTTGTATCTGATAAACAAACCCAATGGGTTAAGTGGTTACCTCTGGATAAATGGTGGTATAACACTTCCTTCCATAGTGCAACAAAAATGACCCCATTTATGGCACTTTATGGATATCATCCAGCGTCCATCACATCATCTTTAAGATAAAATTCTAAGGTTCGAGTAGTGGAAGATCACATCAAGCATCAACAACAAGCTCTCCAACTCTTAAAGGATAACCTCACTTTGGTGAAAATCAAATGAAACAATAGGTATATAAACAATGTAGTGAAATATTTTTTTATCAAGGTGACTGGGTATTTTTATGACTACAAACATATAAATAAATGTCCCTCAAGTAAGCTAAGAAAGATAATAAATTATCACCAAAGTACTATGGTCCTTATAATTCGTTGCAAAAGATTGGGTATTATGGCATACAAATTGGACCTTCTTGTATCTTCTCAAGTGAACCCAGATTGGCATGTTTCATGCTTAAATAAGGTTATAGGTGACAAACTCCTAGTTCAAACATTTTTTTGAGAACTTGATGAGGAAGGAAAAATCATAGTGGAACCTAAAGTAGTCACGGAAACAAGAACCTGACAGGGTCGAAAGCGATCAATTTCAGAGTATCTCATCAAGTGGAAGAACTTAACCATTGAAGATTCCACATGGGCAGAAGATAACTTTATACAAAAGCATCTAGAATTACTCAAGCATTGAGGAAATCACTTCTTTTAAGGAGAGGGAAATGTTAGGTCCCTATAATACTACCGTAGCCCCTTATTGTTATTGTTAGTGTAGCCCCCTTATTGTTAGTGTTGTGCCCATGTAGTCCCCAAATTATTATTATTTCACCCCATAGAAGCCCACTATTGTTATTGTTGTGCCCTTACATTATTATTTTTATGTAGGATTTCATTATAGTGTGACCCCTGAGAATCCTATATATATAAAAGAGGTCTTATCATTTGTATCATCCAAGAATTTTTTATTTATGTAATGTAAAGGAGGTTTCCCCCTCGAAGAGGATAATTTCTAAGTCGTTGCTCTATATTTATTGTGAGTTGGTTGCATAACATAATGCTTATAATGATCATTTACCAACATACCTTCATTCTCAACATAAAAACTTGTATGATGATATGCTCTTACCATGAGGTTGAATGTTGCAACCATGATTTGATAATATGATTCTCGTGCTCTATCTCAGCCAAAATATTCACATCATGATGACACAAACTGCAATAATAACTATCACAATGCATGCATAACAATCACATAGACAACTAAGATGCATACATGACAAACCCATTCCTCCCATCTAGTCCAAGTGTTTGAACCTGGAAGCTTTGATACCACTATATAATTCCACCTCCCACATTTACCCACTTTCATCAGCCTGCTAGGGTAGATATGATACGAAGAGATACTATGACATGACCCAACCTCCTATACTCCTTAAGGAAGTGAATTCGACAAACTGGCACCTTACTGACCTTCCTTGGCAGCTATAAGACCCCTAGGATCTAAACAACCACTCCAGGTGCCCAAACCCTCAGCTACACTTCCTTTTCACTAACCTAGACTTCAATACCCATCCAAAATAAGGTAAGCCAATGGATATGACCCTTCGATCACATGCATAATAGTACCTCCATGTGACTACAACCCAGATGTCCTAGTTCTAAGGGTGTAGTTTCAAAATGTGAGCCACATTTTCAAGTATAGTATCTAGACCATTTCCCAGAACTTGATGAGACTTTCCAGAACAATAAATGACGTAAATACAAAGCCTCTAATACACAACTCGATTAATGAATTGGAATAACTAGTCCTAACCATGAATTTTTTTTTGTCAAACATATAGTGAACATGTAATTTACAAGTGATGAATGCATATCTAAACATAGACGTCTGAAAAGTATTTCAGAATCACCAAGAAGGTCTAATTACCTTTCATGATAGCTTGAATGATATTTTTTATCTCATGCATTCAACAACTATTCATAAACTAATAGAAACATGTCAAGAGCCATAGCAAGAACCTGTTATGGAACCATGCTTATAACCAACCTTTAACCAAAATAATAACCATGATAGAACAACCATCAAATACATTTAATAAAAAGTATAAATACTCATAGATTACAGTAGTGAATGATATCTTATTAACAAATGCAAAATCCAACCAGGTTAGGGACTTCCATGTACCACCTGACCATAGATTGAGATGAACCAAAGCTTTCTTTCAACCAACCACCCTCGTTCCATATTCTAAGCATGAATTTGGGACTCAAGGAAAAACAACCAGGGCTTCTCGTATATTAAACCACCTCCACCCTCAAGAATGCAATCTCGCCAAAACCGGTTAAGGGATTCCTAGGCCAAAAACAAGAACATATACTACTAAGATTTACCACAATCCTACCAAAACTGATCAAGGGATTCCTAGGCTTGAAACAAGCTTGGATTCCTATAGATTTATTCACCAATACCTTGAGGAATTTTCTTATTTCCACCCTTAGGATTTACTGTAATCCTGCCAAAAATGATCAAGGGATTCTGAGGCCCTTGGGAATTTTCCTGAGACCACCTCACTTGGTTCCAAAACCATCAGAAAATCCAAAGCTAAACCAAATGAAAGAACCACATCACACCATGGCTATCTGGAAATGGAAAGTCAAGGATGAAACCACTATCAGACTTATAAATACTCATGTCAATGATAGAAAGAAACCAAATACATGCATGCATGTACCATGCATTCTCAAACCAACTAGGAAACCACACATTCAACCTGTTACCTACATGTATTCCAACTGAAGTTGCTTTATCCAACTGTACCTTACTTGTCCCTTGCCTTTCGTTGCTTTTTTGTCCTTCCTTTTCCTTCCTTTTCTTTCTTTCCTCAATCCTAGAGTGCTCAAAGAATGCTCTGAGTGTGCAATAGTATGAGAGAATAGAGAGAGATATCCAAAACTGAACTGACAAAAAAGTCTGTGAACTTATCCCAAGAAGCCTTTTTATTATTGAGGCCTCTATTTTCTTCAATTTCCTCTATTTTCCCTTCAACTTTCCACTTATTTAATTAGTGACTTTTTATCTCCCTTTTCTCATGTTTTCCTTTATTTAAAAAAAATAGAATGCCATTTAATGCCTCATTTCCTTTTCAATTCTTTTGCCAATTTCCTTGGCCATAATAAACCGAATTGAACACCCACTAGGATGTTTTTCCAAACATTTAGCTTGGAATACATGTCCCATGACCTTGGTCTTATTTTTCGTTTATTAACTTTATTACATGAAATGTTATTCGAGGGTTGTTACATCATGCTAGGGCCCAAGATATGTAAATGTGTGAGGCTACTTCCTACATGAGACACTCTAAGTCATTGTACTATTTCTATGTGTTTATTTCCTTAAAAGACATTGATGTTTCTATCATTTCCAATTGTTTGGTTCCCTTTTAATATAGGATATATCTCTTATGTTGACTATATTTTGTTAGGAGAGGTGCATCTATATAATTATTTTTAAAAGAGAGCTGAGGTTTGGTTTTTTGATGGATTAAAATTCAAAACTAAAGTATGGTGAGTTACTAATTCTAGTTAGTTATGTGCAATATAAGTAGGATTGCATGCCTACTTCAACCTACAACACTCACATTTCACTACATCCATGGACTAGGCTTGATCCCAAATGTGTTATTCCTATAGTATTTAGGATGGAAAACCAACAACAAAATTGGCCTTAAACACTAAGATTATGTCTTGTCGAGCTATCTTTACATTGAAGCTAGTAATATTCTCTTGGGAACAATATATATTAATTTGTTTGTTATTTTTTATTAGGTTGCATCATAAGGGAGAAGTCACTACGAATAATTTTCAAGATCAAAATGTTTTTGTTTTTTTGAACATGGAGCATGTAATTGTTGAGAAAAATTATAACTTTAATTTCCATAATTGCAAGGTAAAGATTCAAATTCAATTCATCCATAGTGATGTGTGGAGTATATTAGTGAGAATAAAACCAAAACTCACATATGTTACACTATCAATTGAATAGGTGAAAAAGGAAGAGAAAGCTAGCTATATCACTATAGTATCTCTCTTCGAGTCTCAAATGCATCTTATAAATTTAGAAAAATCATCTAAATAATATGGAAGGAATTGATTAAGTTATTTGGGGAAATGGTTTGTAAACACAAAGTTTTCCTTATAATTACATAAAGATCTAAAGTCTCTTATAAAGTAGTTGGTGGAAATTGTAACTAAAATAGATCATGAATATGCCAAAAAGATTTTATTAAACAATATAACTTCAAATTATGACAATGTTATTGTTACTTTAAGTTAATTTTCCTGTCTAATTCTAGATGAAATGCACATAGCACCCTTAGCAAAATAAAAGAAGATCAAAGTAAAAGACACAAAAGTAAATTCAAAAGCTAAAATTTCACTACTTTCCAAAAACAAGACATACAAAAACATAAGTTTAATTGAAAACTTCTACTACCAAAAACATTGACATGTACCAATAAATTACGAAATACATGCCAAATATATTTTAAATAGAAAATTTAAAAAAAATCCAACCTAACTACTTTTTAAGACTCACGAGATGACATCCTTGAAGAATCGTCGACTTCTCACAATGCTAATGCGTTTAAGACATAGTCTCTCATATTTTTTCTAGAATTTAGTTTATGTTATTTATTTCATTTTGTAAAATAAATAATATGAATAAACAATGATAAGAAATGGTAACATAAATTATTTTGATGTTTCTTGATGTAGGAGAACGTGTATTTCATTTGATTATGGCTATAGTTTGCGGTTCTTGGAGCAATTAGTAACCTAGCAACAATGACTATTACTTATAGTTTGTAGTTTGTGATCATGGTGTGTTATGTGTTAGTAAGCTTGTATAAAATAGGTCACTTTGTAATATTTATTGATGAAAACATTTAGTATTTAAATCAGCTAGCAAATGCAACACACTATGCATTTTGACCAATGGAATTATATCAGTACAATGATTCATTATCATGTTTTTTTAATGACAAATAAAAATAAAGCAACAATATTCAATGGAAGAAATTGTATTTTAAATTTGTATTTGATGGTAAGAAGAAATTGTATCTTAAATGAATCAAACTCGAGCTAGTAGCTCATAGTTGATGGTAGAGAAAGAACATAGTCTATAAGATTTTAATGCAGATAAAGTGTTGATAAAGACTAAATGAGAAGGAAATAAAAATTATTTGATGTGATTTCATTAGTATTCCTTATAATATAAGTATTAAGAGAAAATTAGAAATAATTCTTACACTAATAGATATCGTTTGGGTTTGTCATAGATTTTTGAGATATTCTTTCAATCTATTTTTGAATAAATTAGATTCAATGACACTTATATAATATACTTGAAGGTGTTCAATGTACATAAATTTTCCCAAATACATAAACATAAATTCTAGGGTATGTATTCCACTAACTCGTAAATTATGTAAATTTAATATAAATTAAAATAATTAAGTATAAACCAATATAAATTAAAATATATATAATCTTATATAGTATAACATATTATGATTATCAAATCCAAGAAGGACACTTACGTTAATTTTATGTATGACAATAGTAACTTGGAGGAAGTGTCTTCCTACAAGTACCTAAGAATTGATATTCATCACAAGCTCAATTGGAACTATAGCATTAAGAAAAGGATTAATGGGGGATGGAAAGCTCATTTTGGTCTTGAAAATAATTGTAAACGGAAAACCTCGTAATGTGGAATAGAAAGAAGTTCCTCTTTGAAACTTTAGTCACTCCGATTATCTTATATAGATGTGAGGTTTGAGTTGTAGCGTCTCTTGAAAATCTTCGAGAAAAATTGAGCAAATCTAAAAATGTTTTATAAGATATAACCTCAAAATTGACCCAAAAAAAACTCACAAATAAAAAACTACCCATAATTAAACATAGCTTATTCAAATTCAATGATGGCACTCATGATTAGTAACTTCATTTTCCGAGGAAATAATCCCAAACACGATTCATATTTTTATATTTTCTTCGAAAACATATTTCCCAATTATTTTTCCTATGAACCGAACTAGTGTTTCCAGGACTAACATTTACAAGTAGTGATTACTTGACTCCATGGAAGACTCCTTTATCTAATAAGATCTTTGTACGAGAGATGCTATTTTGCACAATAAATGGTGACGGAAATTGTCATTAGGTCTTCGTTTAACTTTATTGACTAAACCTAGTTTTCTATTGCTTGTTGTTCATAGGTAATTGTTACAGATATTTTTGAGCCGCTTGTGTACTTTTTTCATCCCGCGTTGGTGATTTTTAGCATTAACTTTTTATCATGATGACGAACACGACGACGGATGATGTATATTATCTCTTCTGGGATAGATTTAGGAATTTTTCATGGTTCTCTAAGAAAAAGAAATGAAAAAGAAATGATCATGTTAGTGGCAATTGATTTTTCTTGGAATTTTTCATGGGTTTTGAAGAAAAAAAATAATTATTATGTGAGTGTTAATTGGTTTTTTTGGTTTTGATATAATTTTTTTGTTAAAAATGGAAGACAAAAGATATATTCATCAAACTGTATATAAATCACAGCTGAAAAGCTTTATTTGGCCTTTGGCAAAACTCTCTACATTTCATTATTAAACTTCATGAATATATATAGTTTACAACCAAATAGGAGAGTTAAAACAACCTACTCAAATATATAAAAACTAAATCTTAATCTCAAACTTACACATAACTAATGAATTGTCTCCAAAATACATATCTCCATTAATTTTAACAATTTGGAATATTTTACTCAATGTTTATGAATCTCTTTCAAACTTTATATCTCTGCATGCATGATTTTCTCACACTTAGATTAAACTGCTATCCACAGTGAAACCCATATTATAATCTAAAAAAATGTAAATATTTGAACACACAAAGAATAGGAAAAAAAAAGCATAATAACGTGAGAATATATTTATTTAACACAACTCTTTAAATAACTACTTCCAAATTCTCTATTATCCTCATTACATCAATGGATTATTTATATAATATGTTCTAGTTAAATTGCAATTATAATTTTTAACTTACCCAGTGCATTGAACCAACTTGCATGGCTGAGCGACTAACATTTGGAATTAGTCCATCGACAGTATCGTCAAACTACTTAAATTTGACTGGATTGTTGAAATGTTCAATTGGGCCTTTTTGAGTGGATTGTAGATTTATAGAATATTGGGGAATTTGATGGACATGAGTACGATCAATTTTCGATCGCATTTATGTAGATAAGATTACTCAATATTTTAGGAATCTGCAATCTACTTAAGTTGGCAGATTCCATTTTTCCATTGTTGAATCTAGTTGATTGAGTCAATTAACTCTTCCAATAGCGATCTAGTAGATAAAAAGAGAAAATGATTCATAGCATTTTTTTGTAATTCCTAATGAGAGACCTACATGAAGATTTGAAGGAATGTGCATTTCTTTTATCTATAAAACTATAATGGAACCAAGTGTCCATGTAATAACTGCCTATGCGGATCTTCGACAAACGTTAGGAACTATTTAAATAGAAATGCATGTGTTCTCGAAAGTCATAAGGAGTGTCCATTCTTGTTGTAGCAAAGTACGAAACCACTTCATGCACCCCACCCTATTGAAAGCTTTTTCCTTCTAAATTATCACAGACAATACTATTGAATAGTATTGATTACATGATGAAAAGAATGAGGAACCTGGAACGAGACAAAATATTTCTTTCTCTAGAAAATGAGGTGCATAATGAAAACCGGCACTAATTTTTTTGATGTCCTGATTAAAAAAAGTTAAATGGGTATTGACAACGAAATGGATGAACATCGGAGTCGTCTAAGTCCAATAGCAATACTATATTTGATGTAAAGCATAGATGCACATAATAGTTGTTTAACAGTATTTATCTCATAAAAAAGTTAAATGGGTATTGACGACCAAATGGATGAACATCGGATGTTCGGTATTTTTCGTTTGCAATGGGAAAATACCAAAACCAGATAAACACCACAGAGCCAATGCTTTGTTTACTTTGCTCCAGGATCTTTTTGCACAGATGACCCTTTTAAAAAAATAGCTGAGAACAGAGTATTTCATCACCATAAAAGATCTCTATTCATTAAAATAAAATGACTGATATACATTCATCCTCTTTGCTGTAAGGGATTTACCAAAAACAACATTAAACCAAAACTCTGTTTTCACCTGAGAATTTACAGAGACATATTCATCCTCTTTTACTCAGAGGGATTCACCAAAACATTACAAAAGAAATTACTCTGCCTCCTATGAAATTTTACACCACTGTGTGTAAAAAATTTCATTTACATTCACTGCCTGTGTTAAAACAAAACTTACAGGGATTTACACATTTTCCTTTTCACTGCTGTGTGAAACAATTCATGGTTTTGGAACCAAACTATCCCTGGTTTTCTTCATTCACTTCTCCTCCTTCACTGTTGTGCATTCTCTGCTTTTCTTACATTACAAAAGGCTTTCACACTACTGCGTTTCATACATGCTCAAAAATAAACTCTGTTACCTTTAATTTTACGAGCTGTGTAGTTTTCTATTTCACGCTGCTGTGAATAAAGGTTTTCATCCTCGTGTGCGATACACCATTTTCTCTGGTCTATACTCTAGTGCTGCGGACCCTGTTTTCATCTTCACCGTGTGTTTTTCACATAACACACAGAATTACAATTCTTTGGTTTTTCCTATTGGCTGCTGCAAGCTCAATTCATCTCCTCGCCATGTGTAATTCTTCACACTAAAATTACAATCCCTGTGTATTTTTTTATTGGCTGCTCCAAGCCCCACATGTATTTGTTCTCCCCGTGCGATAATACAATATAACATTACAAACCCCGTGTGTGTGTTTTACATAACACAGAGTCAACGTTTTTTTTCATTACATGTGCACGCATAATAAAATAAAAAACTTACAATATATTTTCGCCCATACTCAGTATTAATGTGCCGTAAAAAAACATTAAAACATTACCAACAAAATGACATTGCATTTAATCATAAGGTATGGTCCAGGTCCATTACTCCACGCAGCATTAATTTTTCGAACAGGACCGTATGTACTTTGAACAGTTTAAACGGCGGAGACTTTTCCCTTCAATCGGACGGCGGAGAGAGAAGCACCTTGATCGGAGGCATATCGGGCAGGGTGAGCTGACCCATCGTTACCTTCCGATGGATGTCAGGTGCTTACGTCATGGGCACGTCATGGGTGGACAGATGTCAGCATCGGACCACCACCAAAACTGCCTTTAACAAAAAGCGGTGCGATAACCTTTCAGGCGGTTTTCTGGATTTCTGAGGTGGTTTCGGGGGTTGGACAAATTCCAACATCGGAGTCGTCTAAGTCCAATGGCAAATACTATATTTGATGTAACATCTGTTCCAATTCTCTAATTGTGAACATCGGAATCCTCTAAGTTCGATAGAAATACTATTTTTATGCAATATCTGCTTCAAATCTCTAATACTAATAATATTATCCCTGTAATATGTGTTCAAGTAATGAAACATTTGCAATATATTATTGTTAATGTAACCCGCGTTACGTACGTTACGCTCACCAATTTGTCATCGCCCTAGCCGTGGACAACAAATTAACGCCTGTGCCTGGCAGCACTGTGGACATGATGTTCATCCTTCACGCAATTAATTTTCAGGGTCTCCATATTTTGCATTCAATTATAGGATCGGAGAAACTTGAGAATCGTCTGGTTCAACTCTGGGTTTCTCCAGCGAAACCCTGGTTTAATATAAACGAAACATATCTCCACGAAGCAAGTGGTTAAGACTAGGAACATATCTCCTATTTAATAATGTGTCCGATGCATGAAACCAGAGGAGAGGAGAGTGATGTGTTTATTTAGGAGTGTGATGTGAAGGAGTGTGATGTGTTTATTTGTTTATCCCGAAGGAGTTTGACGCGTCTATTTAAGTGAAAATTCGGAAAACGAAAATGGAATATATTTAAATTTATAAAAGAAACTTAAAGTAAAATGACACAAATTCAAAGTTATAAAAGACTACGTTTTAATGTCCCAAACAAAATTTTTCTATTCATTATTTTTGTCATCATACTCTTCACATTTAAAATAATGAGAAATTATTAAATATAGGTTAGAATTAGTAATTACTTCAGTTTATTTGGTTTGGGTTTGCTAGTGATGGTTGATATATTTTCTGAATCTTTCTTTACAACTTTGGAATAAATTAGATCCAACAATAGTTATATAAGTCTATTGTATGTATCCCCGATCGGGGTGAAAGAAGTGGAGATGAAGTGTGATAAAAAGACGTGGGGGCAGCATTCAGGCACGGCAGAATATCGAGGCATGGAGGTGACAGGGTAGTGGAAGAAGAAGCAGGAGGAAACGACAGCAAAAGAATGATGGGACGTCGGGTAGGTGGGAGGAAGTTAACAAGGGTGGTGAAGGACAGAACCAAGGTTATCATGCAACAAAGGAAGGAGACGATGGGAGCTTGATGCGAACTGGTGTTCTCTGCAACTCGGCTTAGGACGAGGTATGTATTTGTAAAACTAATCCTTAGATTTCTTTTTATCTTTAGCAATATTAGGGAAGAGGTGGGAAAGCTAGACGTCGCAAAGGGAAAAAGAAGAGAGAGGAGCATGGAATCCTCTCCTGCTACAAACAGTGAGAAGGCAGAGGGTGGAAGAATGCAAAATGCTGGGGAAGAATTTAGTAAGGCTCGGAGCCATGCAGGCCAGGGTAAATGCATGCAGGGATTTTGTATAGATAATGATCAGGGGCAGTTTGAGGAGGTAAAATAGGTGGTCTGGGAGGCGGAGAAGACTCCCGAGAACATACACCAACCCTATCTCAAGGGAGGAAGGCTAGGGAATAACCTGACCACTGGAAAAGCACAACAGGGGGAGGGTAAGTTCCAAGAGAGGGAAGCAAAGGAGCTCGGAAGCAAACAATTTACAAAGAACATAACATTTGTTGTGGCTAGGGTAGTCAGGCGGCAGCTGAGAACAAAACAACTCGTCGAGGTCACGGAAGAGGACGTAGGGGCAGAGGTAGACATAACCAAATAGGAAGACAGGAATCAAAGCCTTCCTCTCTAGCATGTCAGAGACACGGCTGAAAAACCATGAGACATATTGTGCAAGAGGCAAAAAAAGCTTACAAAGAGGGAACTCACGAGGATATCTGTAAGCTTATTCAAGAATTGGAGGCAAAGGTAATGGAGGAAGACTCGAATCCTGAAATGGAAGAATGGGGTAACCTCATTCCTGACCCGAGCAACACCATGGGAAGCATGAGCTTATATAAGTAGGCTTTACATGTCTATTGGGTGCTAAAGCGGTTACTGGCAAAGGCAATGGAGCAGGTTGTAAAGGAAATGGTAGAGTTGGCTCAGGGCATGCCCAATATGAAGCGAGAAATGAAGAATCTACAAATCATTATGCTTATGCAGGACAGTAAGTTGGACGAAATTCAGCAGCAGCTGAAGAAGATCGCTCCAGCAACGAGAGACGCAAAAGCACATCCTAAAATTGTGGAAGATTATCCTTTTGTTTGAATCAATGGTTTACCATGTTGGTTCCTTGAGAATAGTTTCTCCTTTTCCTATTAATAGTTTTTAATGACGGTCTGGAACCAGATTAGTAGTTATTGTTGTGAAGCTTATTTGGTATGGATCTGCAGACTTTCTTTTTTTTAACTGGACAACCTATAAAAACTTAATGTGGCCAACAAACCCGGTTTCCCATTTGGGCGGGTTGAGGCCACCACATTCTATACATGTTTCAACCTAGTTTTGATATAAATAGAAAAAGAAAGGTCTTACTACAACTTACAAAAAAAAAAAAGAGTCTATTGTATGTAGATTTGTAATTGTAATCATCGGAGGGATCAAGATATCTAAGTGTGTGAGATTACTTTTACCTAAGCCATTCTAGGTCATTGTGTTTTGAGGAGGTTGCATGATCTAAGATTGATGAGTGGTTGTTGTATTGAAGATATTGCTATAAGAGACATGAGACACAGCCATGGACTTTTGGGATTTTCAATTGTTTAGTGTCCCTTCAATAAAGGAGATAGCTCTTACATTGACAATATTTTGCTAGGAGACATGCATCGATTTAATTACAACATTTCTGTAGTTGGGAAACATGCATCAATTCCTTCTGAGTGTTCGTTGGATTTGTTGTGTGATATTGATGACTAAAAAAGTCTTACTTGCATGGTACTCATGCTATTGCTAGCATGAGGGTATATACTAGAAAATAACATAACACCTTTTCAAAAAAGAAATGTTCATTTGTGTAGTTTTAGAATAATCCAAAATCTCATAATAGAGTCCAATTGAGAAAGTTGCATTATGTATCTAAGCAAATTTTACCAAATTTGAGATACAATTATTTTTAAAATAAAGCTTAGATTTGGTTTGCACATGGATTAAGCTTCAAAACTAATGTATGGTGAGTCACTAATTGTAGTTGGTCATGTGCAATAAAGGTAGGGGTGCACTCCTTCAAGCCACAACACTCGCATTTAGCTACGTCCATGGACTAGGTTCAATCCCCAATGCATTGTGCTTATAGCTTCTTTCCTCTAGATCGAAAACTGAGAGAAAAATCGGCCTTAAACATTCATTATGAGAATTTAGAGGTCCAAAATGAATCTTAAAATAAAAAATGTAAATTTAAGAGAACTAGTACGATTCAAGATGAGGATGCCAATGTTGGAAAAAAAAAAATTGGACCCTATATTAGGTTGGGCGAACCTACCTATGGTTTTTCGGTCCATAGTTTTGGATGCGATGGTTTTCGGTCCATGGTATTGGATGCTTCGGCATGTATAAATATGTATTGTAACATTGAAAGGATATAATGAAAAATCAAGCTGGTAGTCTCGGTTTTGAGATCCAGTGGGAAATCTCTGTGTATATGTGTTTTATGTGTTATGCTCTCGCATTTTTATTTTTCCTGTGATTTAGAATTCGTATGCAGGTAATTTTGTACGGGGTTAAAACCTACATTTGGTATCAGAGCTATTTTGGCTTCAAGGGGACGCCTTTGTGTTGCTGAGGGGTTTCGCTCGGGCCTGTGGTAGACCCTGTTCAGTGGGAGATCTGCGAGATCGATTCTGGTGGTGAAAGAAGATGGCGAGCAGCGGAAAGATAGAGATTGAGGAGTTCAATGGTCAGAGTTTTGAGTTGTGGAAACTCAAGATGGAGGATCTGTTGGTGGATAAAGATCAGTGGATCGCGGTAGATCCGGTACTAAACCAACGGGAGTGACCGATGAAGAATGGAAGAAGTTCGATCGGAAGGCAAAGAGCACAATACGATTGTGTGTCTCGGATTCAGTATTGTTGAATATATCAGGGGAAGCTACGGCGAAGGCTTTATGGGACAATTTAGGGGCTTTGTACCAATCTAAGTCTCTGGTGAAAAAATCTTGTTCCTGCGGAAAAAGCTGTATAACCTGAGGATGAAATATGGAGACTCGGTGACAAAGCATCTGAATGCATTTAATATTGTGGTAAGTCAGTTATTATCTGTTGATATTAAATTTCAGATGAAGATAAGTGCATCAGTTTGTTGTGTTCTCTACCAGACTCGTGGGATAGTCTGGTTATTGCAATAGGTAGCAATGCAACTGCTTTGCAGTTTGATGAAATAGTCTCAGCTTTGCTGATGGAGGAGATGAGACGGAAAAATATGGACAACCAGAATGGTGATGCCTTGTCTGTACAAGGATGGTCCGCGAACAAGAAACAAAATAAAGTCATCGAGTGGGAGATCTAAATCTAGAGGGAGATCTAAATCTCCAGGAAAACCTACAAAGGTGGTGTGCTGGAAATGCGGAAAGGAAGGGCACTTCAGAAGGGAGTGTAAATCTAAAGCCTGATAAAGGAAAGGGATCTGATGATGCTCCTTCTGCAGAGGCGAAAACCACCTCAGATGAAGGTGGGGATGTGTACTTGGCTTCTTCAAGTACACATGTAGATCATGAGGCATGGTTGATTGACTCAGGTGCATCCTTTCACTTCACTCCCCATAGAGAGTGGTTCTGCGAGTATGAGAAATACGATGGTGGTGATGTCTTCTTAGGAGATGATAGGAAGGCTAGAATCATTGGTCGCGGAAAAGTAAAGTTGAAGTTGCAAGGTGGAAGGGTTAGAACCCTTCCGGGTGTTCTGCATATTCCTGCATTGGCCAGAAATCTGATTTCTGTAAGCAAGTTGGATGATGCAGGTGTAAAGACAGTGTTCGAGAAGGATACCTGCAAGATGGTTCGAGGAGAACTGGTATTGATGCCGGGAGTTCGGATTGGAACTCTGTACAAGCTGCAAGGTAGCACTGTTGTTAACGGGTGCAATATTCTATGGTTCCTGAAAATGGAGCAGAAAATCTTGTGGTCTCTGGAGAGAAGACCATGTTGTGGCATCAAAGGCTTGGACATATTGGAGAGAAGGGCCTTCGATACTTCATGGTAAAGGTATGGTAGAAGGTATGAGTAATAGCTCTCTAGATTTTGATTTCCGTAAAAATTGTGTATATGGGAAGCAAAATCGGGTGAGTTTCCCCTCTAGTGGTAAGAGGACGAAACAAATATTAGAACTTGTGCACAATGATGTGTTTGGACCTGTGAAAGTTCCATCACTGGATAAGTCTGTGTACTATGTATCATTTATAGATGACTTCTCAAGGAATACATGGATATATTTCCTTAAGAAGAAATCTGAAGTCTTTGACAGGTTTAAAGAATTTAAGGCGCTGGTAGAAAATCAGACAGAGAAGAAGATAAAGGTACTGAGGACAGATAATGGTGGAGAATTCTGCAGCAAGGAATTTGAAGAATTCTGTAAGCAGTGTGGTATAGCACGGCAGAAGACTACTCCATATACACCTCAGCAAAATGGAGTCACAGAAAGAATGAACAAGACGTTGATGGAAAGGGCAAGAAGCATGCTCAGTGGTGCCGGGTTAGGACAGGAATTCTGGGCAGAGGCGGTGGATACTGCATGTTACCTGGTCAATAGGTCACCTTCATCAGCGTTGAATGATAAGACTCCACAAGAAGTATGGACTGGTAAGAAACCCTCTCTTTCACATCTGAGGGTATTTGGATGTGATGCATATGTACATGTTCCAAAGGAGAAACGAACCAAGTTGGATAGTAAATCTGAAAAGTGCATCTTTATTGGGTATAAGGATGGTTTAAAGGGTTATAAGCTTTGGAACCAGTAACAAGGAAGGTTGTGTACAGTCGAGATGTGGTGTTTAGAGAGGTGAAAGATGTTATCAAACATGAAGTCCAACCAAAGGAACCTGTGAAGATAGAGTTTGAACTAAAGGAGGAAGAATCAGACTCTGTAGCAGAGGAGGAATCAGAAGATGAAGAGCCACAACTCCGGCTGTGAGAAGATCAGCTCGAGAAAGAAGGCAGCCAAAAAGGTATAGTCCATCTGCTTTCTATTCAAACTTTGCTTTGTCTATTAACTGATGTCATCCCAGAACTGTGAAGGAAGCAGTGGACTTCAGAGGATGGAAAACTCTGGAAAGAGGCCATGGTTGATGAAATGGCATCTTTGCACAAAAATGAGGCTTGGGATCTGGTGGAGTTGCCGGCTGGAAGGAAACCCATTGGCAGCAATGGGTGTTCAAGAAGAAGACAAATGCAGAAGGGAAGGTGGAGAAATACAAAGCTCGGTTGGTAGCAAAAGGTTATTCCCAGGTGCCGGGAATTGTTTTTGGTGATATTTTTTCTCCTGTTGCCAAGGTAACTTCTATTAGATTACTTTTATCTGTTGCTGCTGCTTTTGATTTTGAGGTAGAACAGATGGATGTGAAGACAACATTTCTTCACGGGGATTTGGAAGAGGAAATCTACATGAAGCAACCTGAAGGCTTTGTGGTGAGGGGTGAAGGGTAAGAAAGAACTGGTATGCAAGTTAAAGAAGTCTTTGTATGGGTTAAAACAGTCACCAAGGATGTGGTATCAGAAATTTGATACATTTATACGAGGACTTGCTTCACCAGAAGCAAAGCAGATCACTGTGTGTATTTTAAATTAATTGGTGACCGTGTTATTTATCTGGTCTTGTATGTGGATGATATGTTGCTAGTTGGAAATGACAAAGAATTTATCCAGGATTTGAAGACCCAATTGTCCTCCAAATTTGACATGAAAGATCTCGGTGCTGCAAACTATATTTTGGGCGAAATTAAAAGAGATCGATCAAAGAGGAAGCTCTGGTTAAACCAGAGGAAGTATGTCGAGACAATACTGCAGAGGTTTAAATATGCAGGATAGTAAACCGGTGAAGGTTCCTATTCCTGTAGGTGTGAGGTTATCTGCTGAACAGTGTCCCAAGACACAAGAAGAGGAAGAGGACATGTCCCGTGTTCCATATGCAAGTGCAGTCGGTAGCTTGATGTATGCATTGGTCTGTACTAGACCAGACATTGCACATGCAGTGGGAGTATTGAGCAGGTTTATGTCAAAACCAGGGAAGGAGCACT
>APFE031014500.1:0-13905 GCA_000404065.3 Pinus taeda
GCCTCCCACCAGACCAATGCTGCTCCATCCATTCTCAAAGAAGCCAACTGAATCTTTGTGGCATCATCATGCATATTCTGGATCCTCAAGTAAACTTCCAACTGCCTAATCCAGTTGTCAAGCTTTTCTGCATTCACCATTAAACATAGGTAATTCAAATTTTACATCAAGCTTCAAAAAAGGACTTTTTCCATAGGATCTATGTTTATGCATAGAAGAAGAAGACGAGGATGAAGAGGAAGGAGGTGACGATGGGGGTGGTGGATCACCATTACCTCCATGTCCTTTCTTGGAATGATCATCATCCTTCTTACCTCCTGAAGAACCCTCTCCTTCATGGGGATGTTTGGACCCTTCTCCAGCCAATTTCTCATTTCTTTCTTGGTACAATATCCTCACCATTTCAGTGAGGTCCAAGAAAGCCTTTCTGAAGACTCTTTCTTCTTCTCTTGGATCCATGTCTACAGGAATTTCTCCTTCATGTTCAGACATTCTTGAAGCTTCTGTTGAGACTCTTGAGGGTGAAATTGAAGGCGAAGGTGATGGCTCTCTGGCCTTCCTTGACTGAGGATTCTCCCATTCTCTAGTCAACTGTCCTTCCCCTCTTTTAAGTTTCAACCTGGTAAGCATCAATACTTGCAAGACAGTTAGAAGATCTTTGCACAAAAACAATCAAAAGAAAACTACACCAGAGATTGACTGAAAGAGCATTTATCTACTTTGCAATTGTATAACAAGAGCATTTCGAAGGCTTCCTAGCTCATTTTAGGCTCTGTCTATAGCTTATTTGACTGCTTTTTATACAAATAAACAATAACATAGCTCTGATACCAACTTGATCTGAATTTGAAACTACTTGAAAAAGGTTTGCAAGGTATTGAATTCAGTAGTAAACATGTTTAAAAGATTCCCATGTCTTGCAGTAAAGAAACAAATGAAATTTTCAGCTGTTCATGATCCATTCAAGCATAGCAGAATTATTTCCTTTTACTATTTAACACATAAAAATGAATTTTTTCTGCAAAATAAATCAACCACAGATGCAAAATAAGTTGATGAAGCAGTTCACCCCTCCTGGGCTACGTCGTTGGGTCCAAGGCTCCCAAATCCTGTCCTCATTTTAATTAAATGCTCAAAATGAATTTATAGCTGAATAGAAGTCTCTACAGGTGAAATAGACTGAAAATCGGATTCATAACACTTGAATCCTTCAGGATTGACTACTGGTTCACCTCCAATAGATACCTGCAACCCGATACAGTTCTCTCAATATTGGGCCCTAGTGGCTCCTAGAACTTCCACGGCTCCAAAACCTATGCAAATGACCTCTGATGGCTGAAAGACCCATGAAAATGGCTCCAGAACATCCAACATACCCAAAATCAAAAAACAAATCGTCCAAAACCGCCTTTCCTAGCCAAAGTTATGGCCATTTAATGATTCCCTCCAGTTTAGCCTAAAAGAACCCCAACGAACTGTAGTTAGGACCAGTTAGCTCTGCCAAATCTAGGGCGTCCGCCAAATTTGGCACCACCGCCAAAAAATCCACCAACCGGACTGTTACTTAACTGCCCAAAAATTCCGCATGTGACCACGTTTATTAACTGCAGTTATCCTTGGATTGCGTGCTGGTGGTTAGTGTTTTGGCCCTGGTTTTCGGCACAAGGTCATATGGTATGGGAGGGGCTGGCCCCTTTCCTTTCCCACCCAATGAGAATTTAAAGTTTTTAAACACATTTCTCCGCCATATGACAAACAATGCCTCCATAGCCTAACGGTAAGGCGGAGGATTATTGGACGGAAGGTCAAGGGTTCAAGTCTACATTCAATCGAAATTTTACATATGCGCCCCCATTGTGCTTACATCACCTGAGCCACATGGCGGCCTGCGGGCTTGCCACGTGGCAGCTTCTGATTGGCCCACCCAAAGGAATATTCCATGGAATATTTCCAAGAATATTCTATGGAATATTCCTTTTTTAAATTATTTTTTTTGAAAATTCAAAATTTAAGGGTTATTGGGCGATTTTGTTTTTGACGTAACTTTCACATACGGCGACCGTTTTTCGAACCGTTTGCGGCGCCGGAATCAGGAGGACAAACTCTATCCATTCGTTTAGGTTTGAGCTAGTTCTAAGCACTTTCAATTTTGAGCATTTTACGACACTTGGGACATGAGCCCCTGATCACTGTGGGTCATAAGGTAATGCCTTGACCGTGATGTCAGTAGCAAGGGTGTGACCACTGCAGTGAGTCAAGCAAGGTGAATAAGACGCTCTAACACATGGGGGGTGAGATGAGTACGCCCCTTAGCAACTTGTAGCAGTACTCAGCTGAGAAGGGAACACACAGGCGAACATGCATCACAAGTTGGAAAGAAAATCAGTCGACAATCTAAAGTGATGGTTAAACCAACATCACATCTACAACAAGATTCATATAATTGCATATGAAGCAGTTCATATACGAGTACGTAATTTAAACAACATATATTGCTAAGCAACCAAAGCAGTCCAATAATAACAACATATGCATGAAAATGTGCCAGCTCTTATTATATAAAGAAGTGTAAGTCCCAATCATATAATACATCCATGTAAACCTACTAGCCCCAACAGTGGAACGTTACAACCACATCCACCTGCTCCTCCAAAGAGATGTACTAGCTTCGTGCAGTGGAAAAGCCAAGGCACGTTACAATACTATTCGAGCTTTCTCCAAGATAGTCTTATCAGAAGCTTGGCAGACCAAAATCCCCTATAATGAGTTATGAGGGACTATTTATAGAAAAGGGTGGGGTGGCGCTTGACATTCCCCTTTGTGACAATTCAAGTACCTTCATGACTCTTCACCTACTCTATGACTGTTACGTCCAACTATTGACACATGACTTACACTTGACATGACTCAACATTACAATGCACATGTACTCATGTGAGACAAAATGGCTTGAGCAAGCCATGCAAGACATCACTTACACTCGGTTTGTTGTGATGAGACCAACTCTTCGATATGCTTTTGATGGTGAAGGTGGCGAGCTGCTACCAAGCTTGGTCTTCCGTGATGGTGTGCATGCACCCCATGGTGACATCTTACTGAAGCGAACCCTTGCCTCTGTTGTATCCGGTGTATTGGTTCGGTTCCTTCATCCAACTTGTCTACTAACATGCACATGGTCTTCTTGGATGCGGTTGAACCGACACACACTGATGCATAGTGTCTGTGTTGATCTTCTATTGTGTGTTTGTGGTCATGTGCATCAACTTGTCGAAGTACATGTTCAGCTCCATTTGGACATGCTTCTTGTCTTTGCCTTGGTGAGTGTGTTGAATGGATTGGAATTCATGCATGCACACAATGAAATGCATGTTGTTAAATCCCTTGCATGCGATCAACAACTCTGGTCACCATGTCTGCTCTGTGTCAGTTGTTGGGATGGATCTTTAACTTGTACAAGTGCAGTTTCATCAGTGAGTGCATGTTGCACCCATTATTATTCCTATTCATGTCGCAACTCATTCGTCTGTCTGTGCAGCTTCATGTTCTTCCTTGAGTTGCTACTTCAGCACATGAAACTCCTTCTTTGTTCCATTCTCTTTCTTCGCATGATCTTCATGTCGCGCTGCCACTTCATAGCCTGAGTCTCCCAAGTTGCTTTCATCATCAATGGATCTACTTGATCTTGCAACTTTGTTCTGCCTCTATGTTGTCAACAACCTTCCTCTTGCATTCATTGCATTTGCTTCATTCATTGCATTCATTGTGTTCACTACATTCAGTATGTTGCCATTCAGTTGTTGTTCATGATGTTTCTCTGTGATATCTTGATGTTCTTGTCTATGAACAACTTGATTTCTTCGTGAGTAGGCAAGCTCATAGACATTTGATCGACTACATCTCTAGGTGTGCTGTGAGTGGTGTCTTCGACTCTGCCCTCTTGGAAACCATTGCACCTGCACTGTTGAGAGGCAGACGGATACCTACCATACCTGGAGACATGGAAACACTCATGGCAAGCAATTTGTCAATCAAAAACCAAAATGAACTTGAGAACTGACTTGCAACATACCTGTGTGACTGATCATGAAGGTTGCACAATTTCGGCTAGGAGGTCGGGAGACTGACTACCAAGACTGCGCAAGGCACAATCTAGGTTCTTGAGTGACTACTGGAACTATGCAATTCACAGGCAAGTCTGGTTGTTGACTGCTATAATTGCACAATGCGCAATCTCAGCTGGAAATGGTTGCAGGATCAGTGACTGCATTGCACAGTTTTCTGGGCCAGCAGTCATTGTCCCTCAAAAATGTGCAAAATAGTCCTAGGGGATGGTCACTTTGCATAAATGCGCATTTCCTGAGAGGAAGACAGAGCCTTCCCTCTCAGGATTGCGTAAAGTCGTCTTGGTGAGGCTCTTGGTGAGGCAGAGTCTAGGCCAAGGATGCCCAGACTCGCCGACAGAAACTGAAAGTGAATGTGAGTGCGAATGCATGGTGATACTGAGTGTAAGCATAAGTGAATGATCATGCATGTAAATGCCAAATGACCAATTCAGAAAACGAAATAACATGCATGTGGGTGAGGTGAGTTGTCGAATCGGCGACCGTTCGTGAAAAACAGTTTCATGCATGCGATAGTAGTGAGATAGCACTGAAAACTAAAAAAGTGCTAGGACAAGCTAATAAACATGTAGATGATGGAAAGAACTCATTGAAATCAAGAAAATATTACTCACACAAGAAAAAACACAAAAAACGACAAAAATGCAACACAAGGCATGGGAAGTGAGCTTACCCCAAAACAACTGAGCTGAATGTGCTGACAGCTCCTAGATGTGATCTGGGATGTCAGAGCTAAAAGGTTGATATGAGGAATGAGCTTTGTAGTGTCCAATTGATGATTTTTTATAACATTGAGGTTGTGACGTGCATGCCACAAATCTAGTGAAAGCGACACTTGGTGGGAGGTTTCTGAAATTATCCTTTCATGTAACCTCCAACTGCTAGAAGAAGATCCCTGAAACAAGGGATGCCTTTGCATGCTGCCTTGGGAGAAGCAACCCATGCATGCAATTTAGTTTTCTCGGTCCCAAAGGGAACCAGTCAACTCAACTGCACATGCAAGAGACTGCTCGACTGCTGGGAGAAAATGTGCATTTCTAGATGGGAGCTGGGCTAGCTGCCCAGTAGATTTGCGCAATTTCTGGGTAGAGCAGCTGAATTCTGCCCAGATTTGCATAAATTTTGGGCTGAGTAGACCTGCTTGGGAAAATTGTGCAATTCCTGTTGGGAGTTTTGACTGGCAGAATTGCGTAATCTTGGAGCCCAGCAGACTACTAGACAGGATTACACAATTTCTGGAGGGATGGCTAATTGCCCTCCAGAAATGCACAATTTTCTTGCAGAAACTGTTTAGCTTGCAGCTAGACCAGGTCCGGGTGAACAACCTGTGAGGGGGATGCATCAAGTTGTGATCGACAGGCTGCCTTTGTGCAATTAAAACACTGAAATTTGTGAACTTAATGAAGCAAGGCAAGTTGCTGTGAAGGTTGGAAGGGAGGCTCCAAAATGAAGCTAAGGAAAAATTTTGGAGGGTGGTTGTAGTTGCTACAACACTTGGCAACACACTGGTAGAACTCCAGCTCTCTGAATGGACCCTATTCGTGAAAAGAAAGTCTCACACCTCAGGAAATATTGCTTAGTTCTCAGCTCCTCTTAGTTTCACACTAGCTTGATTGTAAGATGTAGCATCTACCAAACTCTTGGTCGTTTGACACACATACCAAGCCAAGTCAACACAGTTGTTTCGATTAGGGCTGAGGGGTATATTGATGCACAAGTTGTATAGTCGTTAGAGTCTTGGTTTCATCTTTGGTGTTGCTTTGTTGCGAGCAGGTTTGGGCAGTACCCCGATGGAGTCACATAGGAACACAAGCATGGCTTCACTACTAGCGAGCCTAGTCAATACCCCGGTGAAGTTACTTGGATCACCTCTCTGCACAGGAAGCCTTTCTCTTCTTTCACCTTATTCATTTTCATTTTTTTCAAACTTTTTTTACTTTTTCATTTTCATCTTCATAATTGTGCATAGAACTTATTCATTTCAGAGGTGCAAGAGGGATGTCAACTTATTGAGAGCATAAGAGGTTGTTCCTGCAGGGAATTAGTTTATTATACCTCTGACGTTCCTGTTAAGGTTTTCCCCCTCACCTTACTCTACTTGACTGAGCTGACAAGGGCTAACCCAAAAACAACCGACTAGAGTAGGTGAGACTAGTTAGCATGCAAGCATTGTGTTTTCACCAAGGTTCACTTCGAACAATACGTATTTTCCATCAACGTATCATGGAATGAAAGTAACAATATCTTCATATAGAGGGAGGGTGATAGATAACCAAATAGTGATAGCAGCACATGACCTCTTGTACTTTACCCAGCTTGCTTCAAGAGTCACACATGGTTTCATGCAAAATTATCCTACGAAACGAAACAAACGAACTAACAAACAAAAAAGCAAAGCAAGAGCAGAAGCAAAAGCAAAAACAAAGAAAGTAAGAAAATAATCAAGTAGACAAACAAACAAATAAAGCAAGTAAGCAAACAAGCATGCGAGCAAACAACTCAAAAGAAAACACTACTCCTACTCCTAAGCTAACAGTGCATGGTAATCTCACGTGAAGTGATACTTCCAATGCAACCACCAACACATTGGTTGACCCATGTTGGTGAAGGAAAGGTTCACGAACAAGATAGTTGTGTGAACCAGCAAACAAGAAAGATGTAACATTGAAAACAAGCATACTCCAAGCTTATAAGTGACCACAGAACAAAGATGAGTGATAGTGCATGACATGCATTCTGTGGTGCTGCCACAATGTTGTGCTACATTGCGTGCAGATGTTGAGTGTATGTATTCTCTTGATTGTGACATGCAAGCAAATGTGAGAAAGGTAGACCACTTATGTTGTGCATGTGTGCTTGTTGTGTAAGATTGCTCCAATGCATGAGTGATGGGATCATGTAGTTCGAGTGGAGGAAGCAAAATCTGGGTGTTTGGTTGATCTTTAGTGCAAAGCAGAGAGTGATGAGGAGCCTTGAGTGTTTCAACAATTTCTTGACTGGAAGTGAGACCAACCTCAGGACAATAAGGGCCTGACATAACCATTAGCTCGGGCTGAAGTGCCTCGACCTCATGGACAGATAGATCATCGTAGACCGTGTCTTGGATAGATTAACAACAGTTGAATCAACATCATCATTGGATGAGGAAGTGAACAAATCACAACAACCAAGATCAGAAAATTTAGGATGTTTGTTGGCATCCTCATGATTTGATGAATCGGGCAAAGGGGTAGATGAGAAGCAAAGATGTTCACCCTCTTTGTTTTCAAGAAAGATAAATGACAGATTGAACGGATTTTCCAAGGAAGATGTCTTCTCCACACTATAATGACAGACTGACATCCGAGGTGTCTTGTGAATGATCGAAAGTAGAAGCATCCAGAAATGAGTTTTCATAGGGAAAATCAATAGTGGCAGAATCCAAAGGGATGTTAGGATGAGGCAGATGAGGCATGGCCGGAAGGGAGTCACCCTTCACCGCAGGCTCTTCTTTACATTCCTGCACACACTCATCATGAATGATGGCGCATGTTGGCTGCATACCACCAACTCCGTTGACATCTTGATCCTCGTTTACAGCAGGTGAGGAGTCTGGAATGGAAGAACTCAAGATAGTACAATCCGAAAGATCAACAGAACACAAGGACGGATGTCGAGGGAACGAGTCCATGTGACAACCAGCGGGCTTGCAAGCCAAATCTGTGCAAATTTCAAGAGTAGGTGGGGTGGGAGGATGTGAAGATTCAACCGAGGTGTGTCTATGATCTTCCACATCACTTCGTGGTGGTGGAGCTGTTTGATGAGGTGAAGGTCGAAAATCACTTGTGACAACAACTGTGCCTACCTGTGATTGCGCAGCTCCATCACCAAAGTGTATTGAGCGGGGTTCGGATACGTGAAGAAGATACTCAAATCTTCCATCAAGAAATTCCCAATCATATCATCTTCTGGGAATCGGTATGCAAGATTACAAAATCGCGTGTAAAATTGCTCAACGGATTCATCGAGTGCTTTTCATAAATTCAGAATTTCTCTATTGAGTGCTTGATAGTTGAAGTGATTGAAAGCACGATCTATCTCTGCGACCAGATGAGCAAGAGAATGAATGGATTTTTCGAGCAGCATGGCACACCAGTGCATTGGGTGCCCTCGAAGCATGTAGATGAATAGCGCGCAGCTCATGTATTCTTCAAATAATCCATGTCTTTTGCATGAGTCTACAATGCCGACCGCGTGCTTTACCAAGGCTACGTAGCCTCCACCATCAAATTTTTTATGAGGCAAGTTATCCAAGAGATTTTTCGGGATGATGAAATTGTTTCCATAAGACATACATTCTGGAAGAGCAACTCGGTAGTTAGTCATGATAGATGTGTAGAGATTCAAAACAGATGTGAGGACTCAGCTTTTCATCTGGCCATCCTTCTAGCACCAAAATTTTGATGGTGCTAGACCCGCCAACATGTCAAGGGGATCTCCCTGGTAAGAAGTCCCAATTAGACCTCAGATCGTTTGGTGTAGGAGTCCCAGTAGTGGGTCGTAAGGTAATTCTTTGACCGCGATGTCGCACAGAGGCAAGTAAGATAACTCTGTCAGTAGCAAGGGTGTGACCATTGTAGTGAGTCAAGGAAGGTGAATGAGAGGTTCTAACACATGGGGGGTGAGATGAGTGTGCCCTTTGGAAACCTGTAGCAGTACTCAGCTAAGAAGGGAACACACGAGTGAAGATCCATCACAAGCTAGAAAGAAGATCAGTCGGCAATCCAAAGTGATGGTTAAACCAACAACACATTTGCAACAATATTCATATAATCGCATACGAAGCAGTTCATACACAACTACGTAAGTTAAGCAACATATATTGCTAAGAAACCGGAGCAGTCCAACTACAATAACAACATATGCATGAAAATGTGCTAGCTCTTATTATATAATGAAGTGTAAGTCCCAATCATACAATACATCCATGTAAACCTGCTAGCCCCAACAGTGGAACGTTACAGCCACATCCGCCTGCTCCTCTAAAGAGATGTACTAGCTCTGTGTAATGGAGAAGCCAAGGCACGTTACAATACTCTCTAAGCTTTCTCTAAGATAGTCTTATCAAAAGCTTGGCTAACTAAAATCCCCACAATGAGTTATGAGGGACTCTATATAGCGAAGGGTGGGGTGACCCTTGACATTCCCCTTTGTGACAGTTCAACTACCCTCATGACTCTTCACCTACTCTATGACTGTTACATCCAACTATTGACACTTGACTTACACTTGACATGACTCAACATTACAATGCACATGTACTCATGTGAGACAAAATGACTTGAGCAAGCCATTCAAGAAATCACTGACACTCGGTCCATTGTTATGAGACCAACTCTCTGACATGCTTGTGATGGTGAAGGTGGCGAGATGATTCCAAGCTTGGTCTTCCGTAATGGTGTGCATGCACCCCATGGTGACATCTTGCTGAAGCAAACTCTTGCCTCTGTTGTATCGGTGTATTGGTTTGGTTCCTTCATCCAACTCGTCTGCTAACATGAGCATGGTCTTATTGGGTGCGGTTGAAGTGACAAACACTGATGTATAGTGTCCGTACTGATCTTCAATTGTGTGTTGGTGGTCATGCGCATCAACTTGCTGAAGTATATGTTCATCTCCAGTTGGATTTGCTTCTTGTCTTCACCTTGGTGAGTGTGTTGAATGGGTTGGAATGCATGCGTGCACACAATGACATGCATGTTGCTTAATCCCTTGCATACGATCAACAACACTACTCACCATGTCTACTATGTGCCAGCTTTTGGGATGGATCTTTAACTTGTATGGGTGTAGTTTCATCCGTGAGTGCATGTTGCGCCCACTATTGTTCTTGTTCCTGCTGTAACTCATTTGTTTGTCTGTGCAGCTTCATGTTCTTCCTTGAGTTGCTAATACATCACATACAACTCCTTCTTTGTTCCAGTCTCTGTCTTCGTGCAATATTCATGTCACGCCATCACCTCATAGCCTGAGTCTCCCAAGTTGCTTTCATCATTAGTGGATCTGCTTGATCCTGTAACCTTGTTCCGCCTCTATGTTGTCAACAACCTTCCTCTTGCATTCATTGTGTTCACTACGTTCGTTGATTCGTTGCGTTCGCTACATTCGTTGCGCTCACTGCATTCGGTATGCTGTCATTTAGCTATTGTTCATGATGCTTCTTGGTGTGATATCTTGATGTTCTTGCCTACGAACAACTTGATGTCTTCATGAGTAGGCAAGCTCATAGACATTTGATCGACTACATCTACAGGTGTGCTATGAGCGGTGTCTTTAACTCTTCCCTCTTGGAAACCATTGCACCTCAACTGCTGAGAGGCAGATGAATACCTACAATACCTGAAGACATGGCAACACTGATGGCAAGCAATCTGTCAGTTGAAAACCAAAATGAACTTGAGAACTGAGTTGTTATTAGGTTGTGTTATATTATTTCCACGACTAGCCCACGTAGTTAACCGAGGGGTTAGAGGGGGGCCGGAGCCCCCCTTCATTGTGTCGATTGTGTAGTGGGGGGGATCACAGGGGGTTTGAGGGGCACTCGTAACCCCACTTTATGGACCTTATGTTAAGTTGGGCGGACCCACCTATGGTTTTGTGCATGATTTACGCACCTTTTTTTTTGGACGCGATGGTTTTAGATCCATGGTATTGGATGCTTCAGCGTGCATAAATATGTATTATAGCATTGAAAGGAACATAATGAAAGATCAAGCTGGTAGTACCAGTTTTGGGATCCAGGGGAAAATCTCTGTGTATGTGTTTTATGTGTTCTGCTCTCGCATTATTTATTTTTTGTGTTTTAGAATTCATATGCAGGTAATTTATGTACGGGGTTAAAACCTACATTTGGTATTAGAGCTGTTTTTGGCTTCAAGGGGACGCCTTTATTGCTGAGGGGTTTCGCTCGGGCCTGTGGTAGACCCTGTTCAGTGGGAGATCTTCGAGATTGATTCTGGCAGTGAAAGAAGATGGCGAGCAGTGGAAAGATAGAGATCGAGAAATTTAATGGTCAAAGTTTTGAGTTGTGGAAAATCAAGATGGAGGATCTGTTGGTGGATAAAGATTATTGGATCGCGGTAGATCCAGGTAAGAAACCAACGGGAGTGTCCGATGAAGAATGGAAGAAATTGGATCGAAAAGTAAAGAGCACAATACGATTATGTGTCTTAGATTCAGTATTGATGAATGTATTAGGGGAAGCTACGATGAAGGCTTTGTGGGACAAGTTAGGGACTTTGTACCAATCTAAGACTCTGGTGAATAAACTGTTCCTGCGGAAAAAGTTGTATAACCTGAGGATGAAAGATGGAGACTCGGTGACAAAGCATTTGAACGTATTTAATACTGTGGTAATTCAGTTAACATTTGTTGATATTAAAATTTTAGATGAATATAAGTGCATGAATTTGTTGTGTCCTCTACCAAATTCGTGGGATAGTCTGGTTATTGCAATAGGTAGCAATGCAATTGCCTTGTATTTTGATGAAATAGTCTTATCCTTGATGACGGAGGAGATGAGACAGAAAAATATGGAGAGCGAGAATGGTGATGTCTTGTCTGTACGAGGACAGTCCTAGAACAGAAACAAAAATAAGTCATCCAGTGGGAGATCTAAATCTAGAGGGAGATCTAAATCTCCAGGAAAACCTATAAAAGTGGTATGCTGGAAATGCGGAAAGGAAGGGCACTACAAAAGGGACTGTAAATCTAAAGCTCCTGATAAAGGAAAGGGATCTGATGATTCTCCTTCTGCAGAGGCGAAAACCACCTCAGATGAAGGTGGGATGTGTACTTGCTTCTTCAAGTACACATGTAGATAATGAGGCATGGTTGATTGACTCAGGTGCATCCTTTCACTTCACTCCCCATAGAGAGTGGTTCTGCGAGTATGAGAAATATGATGGTGGTGATGTCTTCTTGGGGGGTGATAGGAAGGCTAGAATCATTGGTCACAGAAAAGTAAAGTTGAAGTTGCAAGGTGGAAGGGTTAGAACTCTTCCAAGTTCTACATATTCCTGCATTAGCTAGAAATCTGATTTCTGTTATCAAGCTAGATGATGTAGGTATAAAAATAGTGTTAGATAAGGATACCTGCAAGATGGTTCGGGGAGCACTGGTATTGATGTGGGGAGTTTGGATTGGAACTCTATACAAGCTGCAAGGTAGCACTATTATTGATGGGTGTAATAGTTTTTTGGTTCCTGAAAGTGGAGCAGAAAATCTAGTGGTCTCTGGAGAGAAGACCATGATGTGGCATCAAAGGCTTGGACATATTGGAGAAAAAGGCCTTCAGATACTTCATGGTAAAGGTATGGTAGAAGGTATGAGTAATATCTCTTTGGATTTTGACTTCTGTGAAAATTGTGTATATGGGAAGCAGAATCGGGTGAGTTTCCCCTTTGGTAGTAAGAGGGCGAAACAGATATTAAACTTGTTCACAGTGATGTGTTTGGATCTGTGAAGGTTCCATCACTAAGTAAGTCTGTGTACTATGTATCCTTTATAGATGACTTCTCAAGGAATACATGGATATATTTCCTTAAGAAGAAATCTTAAGTCTTTGACAGGTTTAAAGAATTTAAGGCTTTGGTGGAAAACCAAACAAAGAAGAAGATAAAGGTGCTGATGACAGATAACGGTGGAGAGTTTTGCAATAAGGAATTTGAAGAATTCTGTAAGAAGTGTGGTATAACACGACAGAAGACTACTCCATATACACCTTAGCAAAATGGAGTAGCAGAAATAATGAACAAGATGTTGATGGAAAGGGCAAGAAGCATGCTCAGTGGTGCCGAGTTAGGACAGGAATTCTGGGCAGAGGTGGTGGATACTGCATGTTACCTGGTCAACAGGTCATCTTCATCAGCATTGGAGGATATAACTCCACAAGAGGTATGGACTGGTAAGAAACCCTCTCTTTCACATCTGAGGGTATTTGGATGTGATGCACACGTACATGTTCCAAAGGAGAAACGAACCAAGTTGGATAGTAAATCTGAAAAGTGCATCTTTATCGGGTATAAGGATGGTTTAAAGGGTTATAAGATTTTTAACCCAGTAACAAGGAAGGTTGTGTACAGCCGAGATGTGGTGTTTAGAGAGGAGAAATATGTTATTAAACATGAAGTCCAACCAAAGGAACCTGAGAGGATAGAGTTTGAGCTAAAGGAGGAAGAATTAGACTCTACAGTAGAGGAGGAATCAGAAGGTGAAGAGCCACAAACTCCAGGTTTGAGAAGATCAGTTCGAGAAAGAAGGTAGCCTGAAAGGTATAGTCCATCTGCTTTCTGTTCAAATTTTGCTTTATCTATTACTGACGATGATCCGAGAACTATGAAGGAAGCAGTAGATTCAGAGAATGGAAAACTCTAGAAAGAGGCCATGGTTAATGAAATGGCATCTTTGCACAAAAATGAGGCTTGGGATTTGGTGGAGTTGTCGGCTGGAAGGAAACCCATTGGCAGCAAATGGGTGTTCAAAAAGAAGACAAATGCAAAAGAAAAAGATGAGAAATACAAAGCTTGGTTGGTAGCAAATATTCCCAGGTGCCGAGAACTGATTTTGGTGATATTTTTTCTCCTATTGCCAAGGTCACTTCTATTAGATTACTTTTATATGTTACTGCTGCTTTTGATTTTGAGGTAGAATAGATGGATGTGAAGACAACATTTCTTCACGGGGATCTGGAAGAGGAAATCTACATGAAGCAACTTGAAGGCTTTGTGGTGAAGGGTAAGAAAGA
>APFE031014511.1:0-37338 GCA_000404065.3 Pinus taeda
CGAGGGGGAAACCTCCTTTACATTACATAAATGAACAATTCTTGGATGATTCAAATGACAAAACCTCATTTCTATATATAGGAGTATAAGGAGTCAATATAAACGAGCCGACCTAACAATAATAATATAAAGCCACAAAAATAACAATAAAGGGATTCTATGGGGCACAATATGGGGGCAATAGGGGCACAAAAATATTAATAAGGGGTATAACTATAATAGTAATGGGGTAATCACTAGTATTATATGGACCCAACAAATAATCGCAGAGGTTTCAAATCCTCCAATTCATCCATAGATTGATTTCGACCATACTTCATTAGTTGACAAGGACTACAAAATCATTGATACTTCTTCCCAATTTGATTTATTTGAAAATTATTGTTGGTGGGAAGAGCAACTAATTGACCAGAGCGATGAAAATGGGCTCTGGGAATTCAAATTACCCCACCATATTTTTCCACAAATACATAGAGCTCCAGGGTTTGTGAGAAAATTCCATGAATCATATGATCCTTGTGAGAGAGCCATTATCTCACCTACTGGAGAAATCCTTTGTCCTATTAACGCTAATTCAATTGAAAAAATGTTGTAGGCCCCTACCACTATCCCAACTCATCCTTTTTACCATGAAAACTTGATAGAATGTTATAACAAACTGGACTTTACCAAGAGATCCTAGACCCTAGAATTATTTTTAGTAATTGGTAGTCCTCTACCAAAGATAAATACCCCTTATGATTCATCTATGTTTCCTGATAGAACTAGGCATATCACTACTATCCTGTCCTATTTGCTTGGTTATCACTCTGATCAGTCTATCAATGAAGCCATTCTTGGTTTCTTATCCATGTTTTCCTCTAATTCTAAGCCTACTATTATTTATGATTTCATTCATTTCATAACTGAAACCATACAGGAGTAGTTTTTCAAATTTAACACTGAAGAAGTATTCAAGTATGCTTCAGTACTTCTGTATATTTTTATATATTTTCAAGGAGGAAAATTCTCGTTTCCTTTGTAGAAACTTGATGAAGAAGGACAACAACAGTCAGTGATTTTCTGGACTTCAATGGGGATGACGGAGAAAGAAGAATTCACAGACAAGAAATTCATAGAACTATTTATTCATCCAACCCTCAGCCTTATGAGTAGCACTCCATTACCAAGGATCAGTGAGGATATTGTCAAAGAACTTCAGTTCATAGATCAAGCTGCAACAAGAGATTGGTATTGCTACCAAAACTACATAGAAATCAAGGTTTTTTGTTGTGAGCTTCCACCCTACAAACTACCAAAGTACTTACCTATTAGAATCTTTTCACTTGAGTACTTGAGGAAAATATTGAATGAACATGAAGTACATTTTGTAGCTGCCAAAAATAAATCACAATTTAAGCTTAAAGCTCAAGTTGGTCCCTTCATTTGTAATACGAGCGCAGTAGGGAGGAAGCTGATAAGTAGTGAAAAGAAATGAAATTTTCTCACAGCTTTTCTTGGTCATATGACCCATTGGGAGTCATCTCCAAAATTAGGGTGGAAAATAAGTTCACACCATATCATCATACAGCTAGGACTGAGATAGAATAGTTCAAGAGTTAGTTGGAATGGATAGAGAAGACCCCCCAAGAGGTTGAGAAGCATCTAGTCTCTACATCAAATATGCAACCTCCAATTCCACAGGAAAAAATAGGCAAGAGAGGGAGGGAAGAACAATATTCACCTGCAACAAAGGCAACAAGCCACAGCCTCAAGGTTTTTCACAAGAAAAAGAAACAAAGGGTCTCTATGGATATTGATTCACAGTCTGGTGGACAGTCTATACAATCTCCAACTCAGTCTACCACTTCTCATGAACAATAGATAGTCAAAATTGTTGGAGGCATTCTAGAGAATAAAGAGGAAGACATCTTCCATGTATTTAGTGAAATTAAAATAAATAATGAAGAATTGAAGTTAAATACTTACACCAAGTCCTGGAAGCATTCTTCTAGCTCTCAAGCCAGGCTTCTTTCAATCTTCGACTTTGAGAAGGGGAAGATGCAAATGGCTTTCTTGGAGGCCCATGTTCCTCAACCTAAGACTACAGCACAATACTAGAAACACACTTATCTTGAGTTTAATGTCATGGATGTGCATCCAATTGATCAAATTGAGATGTACAAACAAACTGAATAGATGATTGCTTCAACCTTGATAAACACTACTATAAGTTTGTCAAAAATGTAGGTTACATTAGCCAACATAAAGTCACAGTTGAATTTTATGAAGGTCTCCTCATTAGCAAAGGGTACCAGGATTCAGTCTTTGGAAAATCTAGTTCTAAGGATGGGATATGATCCCTCAAACATAAATGCTACAGAGGAGCTCATTAAGAAAAAGAACACTTAAGTTGCAGAATTAAAGAAACAACTGAAACTACCAGCATCCAAGGGTCCATTAGCCAAAGAAATCAAGGAGACAGAGACTCAAAAGTTAGATATGATGAAGCTCATCATATAATCGAATTTGAAAATAAAAAAAATGGAGGAGAAAATGGAGAAATTGGTTAAGGAGAAGGAGGAAGCTATCAAGAACATTCAAACTTTAGTGGATGTAGTCTCTCTTGCAACATTTCCCACCACCAAAGTTTCTACTACAACCACTACATCAACGACAGGTACATCAGAAGGAGTTGAACAAGTTACTGAATCTGTTCAGAACCTGTCTATCCAGACAGGATAAATCAATAAACTAAAGGATGAGGCAAAAGAATTATGGCTTATGAAGTCTATATCAGATCGCTCACACACAACTGAAACAAACAGACTCAAAGACCAAGTGGAAGTGTTGAAGAAAGAAATCACAGATTCCTTCATAGGAAAGAAGTTGGGTTTAGCAAAAAAAAGCCCATGGGAATAAATCATAGAGGAAATCAAGAAGATTTGGCCCTCCATTAAGATAATATTCAATTAGAAAGATCTCTTGGAAAAAGCTCAGGAAGCAGTGGAATCCATAACTAGACATCTAGAGAATATGCCAGAGACTGCCTCTGATATAATCAAATTTCTAAATTCCGGGGAAGACTATGAGCTTGAGGAGTTAAGGATAAGTGACACATCTGCAACAATATTAGAGGTAAAGAAGATGATCAATAATAAAAATCTCATCCTTCAGCTACAAGAAAAGTGCAACAATGTTAACGACATAGTTTAGAGATTTTTCAACAAGATTGAACCTTTGGTCAGCAAAGGTTTACCTTCTATGATGGTTATTAATGATAAATTGATGCCAAATGAGGATTATGTCAAGAAATTGACAGAGGTGGGCACCCATGCAGCGTCAGTGTCCAATATAAAAGGATCAGCAACACTAATTCTTATAGTAAAAACACTCAGCGATTCTTTCTTCATCCTTGATGAAATCAAGCATATATTTTTGGTAAAACCCACTTTTACTAAATACACTGAGATGCATGGAATCTATAAGAGGGTAACAAAGATTTATATCCCAGATAATAAACACTAGGAAGAATTAACATATTTACTTGATTAAGGATAATTGAATAGCATTTAACTTTTGAGGGAACCGTCAGCCAGCTTCAACCACTTTTCAACATTTTCATTAATAGTCATCAAACAACAGCACCAAAGTAGTGCCAGATCATTAGATAGTTTCATTTTTTATTGTGTAAATAATCTACTTTTGTAAAATCAGTTTAGGATATTTTTTGTCCTACTATTGTATAAATAAGTCTCTTCACGAGTTATTCAATGTTACACCCTTGAAGAAGCATTTCTATACATCTGATGTAATTAATCTTTCTGGACCATTAATACAAAGCAAAGGATTTTGAATTGTGTTTTACAAAGTTTGTGTTTCCTGTAAGTTTTTCCAGTGTCATCCATTATGTTTTTTTTCTTCATATACTTGTGTCCTGTAGAGATAACTAGGTAGGAATAATTGTATTTCAGTCTATTCCTATAAGCTTTCTGAAGTGATAATCTATAAAGAGAATGAATTAATGAACTTTTTTTTTACCTAATTCCATGAAAACCAATAAATCATCAACATATTTGTAGGCTCATGTATATTTTCTCAAACCACATAGTTTAAAGGTTTTCATACTTATGATTATTTAGCTTTCAATTTGAAATTGTGGCAATCATATTACTTTTCTATTTCTGCTCATCATCTTAAAAGCTATTTCATTGTGTAAATATTTATAGCATCCCTATGCTGAGAGATTGATATTATTCAAGAGGTTAGGCACATCAGTTCTATATTTGTTTCACCCATTTCTCTCCCAAATTAAATCAAAACCCCCAAAACATCTATCTTAGATGCTCTGGGATAATAGCTGACCATTATTATCTCAGAGGTACAATAGGGTGTCTAGAAAAACTTTGTTGGCTCTTTCACCCAATTCTTGATCACATCTTTTATGCTCTAATAGTTTGTAATAACATAGAAGTGTGAATCCATAAACTACATGAGATTAGTTAAATTAGACATCCACTAAAAATCATGATTTGTATTGGAAGAAAGATGATGTCCACTGAAACTATTGAGTAGCATGCTCTTAGTATCCAGGCCATGTAGGATGCACGATAAAATTTTCACAAGGAAGAATTGGGAATTTCATGCTTCCTTATGGAAAGTCGGACACTGGATAATGATATATACCTCTATGTTTCTAGACCTTCTTTGAATTCTTTAGCTGTAAAAGCATATTTAACCATGTGGCAAGTGATCTCAGAGTCCTTTTCTATGATGAGATGAGTATTAATAAGAATATGCAAGGTAACTTGATGACTCTCAACTGCATCATCATTATTTCTCTTTGTTCTCTCTTTCGAGGTTGATCTCTTAAGAGGCATGATGATGGATACTAATGGAGAAAATATGAGCTAAAAAATTGCAATATCTACAACAAGAGAGGCAGTCATGGAAAAAACATTAGATCAAGAAGATCATTCCATTAGTCAAACATAAAGCAAGAAATCACTCATCAAGGAGATTGATTGCACAGTTGTTGGGCTTTAGGAGATAGAATTAGGACAGGGATTACCTATTACGTAATGAGGAGAGGGACTATGTAGTTCCAACAATCAAGGTATGAGATTGAGGTTTCGAACTATGCAATGTGCAGTCTTAGCTACACAAGAAATAGAAAAGGCTACACAATACATAGTATCAGTGGCCAAGTCTGAGCGCTGAGGCCTGGAACTATGTAATGTGCATATGGAAATATATTCAATGCATATTCCATAGTATCAAAGGTCAAGGAGAATTCTTCAGGCCTAAGGATATGAAATGCACAGTTGAGTATGGGAAACAACTACTGATAATTGTGCAATTTTGTGAAGGAGAGAGAGAGAAAAAAGAACTTAGATAGCTAAATCTAGGGTAGGAGAAAGTGTAGATCGGCCTTAGGATATATTATATTAGTGAATAACATGACCCAAAACTATTCAACTAAAAGGAAGAAAAGCATGCATAATAAGTCCCAACAACGACAACTGCTTGTAGGAAACAAAACTTCTACAAGCTAATATTAATATAAACACCATCTACCATGAAAATAAATGGGAAAAATAACTCATAGAATCAAGAGTGAAAAAAAATTGGCAAAAAAGAGCACATGAGAAACTTACCCAAAAAATCATTACAAACCAAGATGAAAGCTCCTTGATCTCATGATGAAGGCCAGAGCTCAAAATTAATGTGTGAAAATGAGATTTACTAGCCTCTATTTATTGGTTTCTCCCCTCATCTTAATGTGGAACATTATTTTTTTATGCTAAGATCCTCATCATAATACAAAAATGTGATTGAGGTTTGTACTCCAAAATAGCAAGTAAAAACATGAGTTTTTATGTGTGTTTCTTATGTTAATTTCATGAAAACTTTAAACATGAATTCAAAAACACTGAATGGAAGCATGCATCAATCAGTAATACACCAGTCATTGTTAAAGTTCACCCCTCTTGGGCTACATCTCCTTGGATCATCTCTAATGGCATGACCCCTTCTCATTATGCTCAATGTTTAGAAAAAGAAGAGTACATAAAGTGTTGAGAAATGGAATGGTTAGTTTCTCCTTGAAATAAAACTCTTCTGCAAGAGTTATCACTCCATATGCATGTAAACCCATAGTTAAACATGTAAACTTTTAGCAATCCAAGGCATCTTGCACCATGACCCCATTCTCCAACTATAAAGAGCATCAATAATACCACAATCCACTTCAAGTACATAAACAAGTATCTCCTCCAAAACACATAGAGAAAAGAGGAATAAAATCTGCAACAATGATGTAATAGCTATTGCAAAAAGCACATGGAGGTTAGAAAATTCTTGCAAGGTTATCTCCATCTTCAAACTCCTCCATAAGCTGATTCAACACTCTAGTTGACCATGGCACCCATAGACTTCAACCTACAAAAACCTTATCTAGAAATGCTCCTTTGATTCTCAGACCTACTCCAGTGAGTCCAGAATGTCGAAAAAAGGCCACCCACCCTCTTTTTGCACCAATTTAGTCTAAAACTAGAGAAGTGATGACCTCTCCTATTTTTCCCACTATTCGCTCTACAAATTGCTGAAAATCTAGCACCATCCTACAATTTATCCCTGGTTTTCACTAACGAGCCACTAAATCCACTGAAATCTGTGCAGATTTGTCAAAAATCTATTTAGCCACCGAGGCTTAAAAACCAAAAGAATGGTCATGTGGGGGACCATGTGCCTAACAGCTAGGCCCTGGCACTAGCACCTTCCCTTCGGCAGTTACATAAAATGCTAGTAGTTAGGTGGTGTTGTCACATGGCGGAGACCATAGGTGGTTAGGTGTTGGTAGTCAGGAAATGGTAATTAGTGGTGGCGGTTAAGGCTAATAATCATGCCTCTGTTCACATGTGGCAGAGACCTCGTAGTTAGGAGTTGGGGGTTGGGCGACGATGGTCGACAGTGGTGGTTAAGGTTGGTGATCATATGACATTCACATGGGGGGGTAGTTAAAGTCCGCCCAAACCCCAACCATAATTGCATTAACATTTAAGTAGTGGCCACAAATAATAGGGTTAGGTGATAACCCCATGGTGCAATGGTATTGAACTTTGTTTTTTGTTGGGGGCTCATGCGTTTGACCCCTGCTTCCTCTGCCTAGTTGATAAATAATCTTTTGGTGGTATCTCGGGCTACCATGTGTCATCCCGTGGTTGGCCACCACAAAAGCACATCGACCATTATTAACTTGCCACTTGAACCAATGATAAGGTGCCACTTGGCACCACCCAATTCGATGAGAATGATTTGACAAAGTCAACGTCCACCTCACCTATCAAGTAAGCGCCACATCAACAGTATAGACTACTAACTAGGATGTCCTTTTTCTTTAGATTCACGTGTTTGGAAAAATGATCAGAACATAATATCTTGAGCATATGATATTGGTTTTCCAATAAATGATTTGTACCGAAATCAAAATGATGAGATATACATGGTCATTCAAGTTCCACACCATTCTCACAACTTTGAATTTTTGGGAAATTTTGAGCTCCTGATCACTCTTCCCTACTAGAAACTTTTGGACCCCAAAATTTCACTTTCAATTGTTCAATATTTGAAGGTACAGTTCCTTCTCTTTTCCGACCTCGAACCAATCAATGATTGTAGTGCCTAAAGTTGTACTTGTCTTGGCTCCTTTTCATGCTGAACTTGAAATATATCCCAACTAAAGAATTCAATTTCAATGTTCTTCTTGGCTTGTCCATGTTGCTATGGCCATCCATAACAACATCCTTCTGAAGAAGAATTCCCATGGTGATCTTCTGCAAAATCCTTATCAAGGATAGGATCCCAAAAAGAGTTTGACAAATGAACCAAACAATTTTCACCTAGTGAATACTTGTATAAATGAGTTCTTAACACATTTTTAATATACTAAATTTGTTGCAACTACTCATACAAAATTTTGAAAATTCTTTCTTAAACTAAAAATAGAAATGCATTTAGTAAGATGGAATAAACTTGGCTCCCAAATTTTCCATTAAAATTGACTATCAACAAGCCAAACTAGCATACACTACAAGAAAAAAGGTCATTGGTGAGGATCATGCCTATGATGGACCTTTAAGGTTAGTCATCAATGTTGCATATGGTGAAGGTCCTTAAAAAAGCATTGTTGTAAGTGTATATAGTGATGGTCCCTTAAGGTTTGTCACCAAAGCCATTTTAAATGACACTTTTGGTGAGGGTCATTCAAGGGTCGTCACTAATTCTCTCTTTGGTGAAACTTTTGGTGAGGGTTGTTAAAGGCCCATCATTAATTTTCTATTTGGTGACACTTCTAGTGATGATAATTTATTGATCCTCACCAATGCTCCTTTTGGTTACTTTTAGTGATGATATTTTATTGACCATCACAAATGCTCCTTTTGGTTACTTTTGGTGATGGTCAAAAAATGTTCATCATCATTGATCATCCTAATGAGTTTTTGATGATGCTATGTACATGTTACTATATTTTTTGTTAAAAGATAATGATTTAAGACTATTGTTCTGGAGTCCTTTTCATTATGTTTCCAAGGCCATAGTGGTTAGAGTGATTCCATTTTTTAAGAAGTAATTAGCATTATCCCTCAAGTCATAAGAATATAGTTTTCCTATTAGTCAACACATGATTCATCTCTATTTGGTTTATTATCTTGCAAATTCCCTATAGATAAAGTTCCACTAGTGTGTAGGAAATATATTATTTAATACATAATCAAGCTTTATCAATTCTATTAATGAGAGAAACCTAGCACTCCTCCACACTCATGGCACACCTTAACATGCTTTGGAACACACTAAAATTCCTTGGCACCTCGCATGTCTTGGAACATCTTTGTACATGGAACATATTTGTACCTAGAACATCTTGCCATGAGTGGGATACCCAAGCACATGTTGGCATGCCCTAACATAACATAACACTCACCTACCACGTGTTGGCATGACTTATAGTCCCTAACATGCCCTGGAACAACTTGGGATAATAGTGAATTGACATACATTAGCACTTGGAACACATTGGCACTTGGCATGTATTGGAGCATATTATTAGTGTGCCTAGCATTCCCCTTTTGAAAAATATAAACTCCCGACTTATTAACCCTCTTATGTGTTCTTTTCCTTGAATTTTTGCTTGGTTATTCCTTTTCTTTCCTTGATACTCCTTAACGCATATTTGTATACTCTGGCACCTTGCACGTCCTAGCATGTCTTAGCACCTGGCATGCCTTGGCACTATTTGGCACATGTTAGCACACCCCATAACTAACTAGCACACTCTAGCACTTCTTGACATGCCCTAATATTCCCTAGCATGCCTTATCTATGTTTAGCAGACCTTGTCACTCCCTCCTTAGCATGACATCTAACACTCATTAACACTCCTTGACACACCCTCATATTCATTCACTTCCATGCATTTTAACCTAGTGCTCCCTTGTGTTGTCCTAGTACTCCCTAACACTCCTCAACATGCATTAGCACTCTCTAGCACACCTTAGGACTCTTTGACACATTGTGCTACTTCATAGCATGCATCACACTCCCTAACACACATTGGCACTTGGCATGTGTTGGCATTTGGAAAGTCTTAGCATGTTTGCCATTTGGAATGCATTGAGATGACTTGGTATGCTTTGGCATGGTTTAATATTAAATTTATTTGAGATAAATTATTGGAAAGTAGATGAGAAGCAACAGAGGAATATTTGGCACTTTTAATACACTAACACGTGGCACTTGGCACCTATTGGCACCTACTGTTGGTGTGCCTAGCATTCCCCTCATGGAAAAGATAAATTGATGACTAATTAACCCTATTATGTGTTCATTTCCTTGTATTTTAACTTGTTCCTACCTTTTTTTCCTTGACAATACTTGGAATGCATTGTCACACCCTTGCACATTTTGGCATGCCTTAACACTTGGCACATCTTATCATGTTTGGCATCTATTCGTACTATCTCGCACATGTTAGTATTCCCTAACATTCCCTAACATAGCCTAGAAGTCATTCCCTCACAACTAGCATTACATTTTTCCATGACTTGGGAACCCTAGAAAACCTTCACACTCCCTAATTATCATGCCTTCGTAGATAGCCTTACTTTTTTTGTGACTTGAGAACCAAACCAATTCATTAGCAAAATAATATTGTGCCCAACCCAAAGTTTTCCTTTCTCTAAAATTTCTTTGTCCGCACCTTATCACAACCATAGGCTTGCTTCATGTAAGTTATATTCTGAATTTCTCCTAAAGCACTTCATCCTTGGGACACATGGAATTAACTAACAGTCCTTGGCACACATTCTTATTTGTTCATTTCAAAGCATTTTGACCTAGTTCTCCCTTGTGTTCTCCTGACACTCCCTAACACTACTCAACATCCATTGACATTCTTTGCCATGTGTTAGCACAATTTTTCATTTCTTGGCATGCCCTAGCACTCCTTAGTTATCATGCCCTCACAACTACCCTTACTTTTTTTTAGACTTGGGAACCCAACCAAAGCCTACCTCGACTACAACAACCTAACCAAGTTATAGTTACTACAACTAGACTATGTCTTGTTCACCTAAGAACTGCCTCTAACACATCTTAGGCTACTCATGTTTATTCTGAACTCATCCCACCTAACAAGTTACCAAGTCAAGGTTCATGTCCCACCATGGCCATAAAACAAATAAGCAACAAAATTTACATCTTGACATGTCATAGCACCTGGCATGTCTAAAAATCCATTAGCCCTATGTGGTGCTTGTTAGCATACCTTGCATTTCTTGGCATGCATTTCACTCCCTAGCAGGCCCTAGCACTCTAGCATGCCTTGGCACTACCTAAAATATAACCTTGTCACTGCCTCCTTAGAACACTTGGAACTCGTTGACACTCCCTATCACACACTCTTATCTCTTCATTTCCATGAATTTTGAACTAGTTCTCCCTTGTGTTTATATGGCACTCCCTAACATTCATTGTCACACATTAGAATACCCTAGCACTTTGCACATCTTGGCATGTTTCCCTGACACTCTACAATTCCTTGGAACTACCTAACATATCTTGTCTCTCCCTCCTTACCACACCTAGAACTCACTAAGACTCCATTTCACACACTCTTAAGCATTAATTTCCATGTATTTGAAACTATTAATCCCTTTTGTTTCCATCACACTCCATAACACTCCCTAGAATGCATTGGCACATCCTAGAACCTAACACATCTTGCCATGTTGCCTTGGCCTCTAACATTCTTTAGCACTACCTACCATACCTTTTTACTCCCTCAGCACACATGTATCTCACTGACACTTCCCATCACAAAATGGTATTTGTTCATTTGTATGCATTAATTTGACCTAGTGCTCCCTTGTGTTTCCTTGGTACTCCCTAACACTTCTTAGCACATGTTGGCACACCCTAGAACCTGGCACATCTTGGCTACATTTTTCCCTAGAAATCTAACACGACTTAGCTCAGACTATCATACCATGTCACTCTCTCCTTAGCACACTTGGAACTCGCTAACACTCCCTATCACACACTCTTACTCATTCATTTCCATGCATTTTTACCTAGTGCTCCCTTATGTTTCCCTGGCACTCCCTAACACTCCTTAGCACACATTGGTACACCTTAGTGCTTGGCACATCTTGGTATGCTTCCCTAGCACTCTAGCATGCCTTGGCACTGCATAACATACCTTGTCACTCCCTACTTAGCACACTTGAAACTCGCTGACACTTCATTTCCATGCTTTTGAAACTAGTGTTCCCTTCTGTTTCCTTAATACTTGGCCCTAACACTCCCTACCATGCATTCGTGCCACACCCTGGCACCTAGCACATCTTGGCATGCCTTAGAAGTTGCCTTGTCTTAGCATGCCTAACATGCCTTGGAATTGTCTAGAATGTGTTAATACTTCTTGGCTCTCCTTGGCACAGCTTTTCACTCCCTAATCGTCATGCCCTCATATATAGATTTACTATTTTTTGACTTTGGAACCCAAGCAAGTCATTGGCAAAATAGTGTTGTGCCCAACCCAAAGTCTCCCTTTGTCTGGAACTTCTTTGACCAACCCCTTATAATTGTAACGATAGGCTTGCCTCCTACAATTCCTATTCTGACCTTCTTCTAACACACTTTTTCCTTGAGACACCTGGAATTCATTGACACTCGTCGAAACACACACTTATTTGTTCATTTCCATGTATTTTGACCTAGTTCTCCCTTTTGATTCTATAACACTCCCTAAACGTTCCTTAACATGCATTGGAAATGCTCGACATGTGTTAGCATGCCTTTCCACTCCTTGGTATGCCCTGTGAACCTAATCAAGTCTTGCCTCGACTACAAAAACTTGACCAAGTTACAGTTACTACAACTAGACTATGCCTTGTTCACCTAAGAACTGACTATAACTCATCTTAGGCTACTCATGTATAATTTCAACTTATCCAGCTTAACAAGTTACAACTTACCATGTCAAGGCTCATTTCCAACCGTGGCCATAAAACAACTGAGCAACATATTTTACATCTTGACATGCCATAACACCTGGTGCGTCTAACAATCCCTTGGAAATATGTGGAACGTGTTAGTATCCCCTACGTTCCTTGGCATGATTTGGCACTCCCTAGCACTCCCTGACATGCCCTATAAATATAGCATGTCTTGGCACTGCCTAGCATATAACCTTGTCACTCCCTCCTTAACACACATGAAAATCACTGGCACTCTATCTCACACACTCTTATTCATTCATTTCCATGAGTGTTGAGCTAGTTTCCCCTTGTGTTTCCATGGCACTCCCTAACACTCCCTAACACTTGACACAAATGCCAATTTTATTATTCTTGGCTATGGTGTTCTTCTTTTATACATGTGACCCTTGAATATTCCATGAAATCCTCCAAAATATTATTAAAGGATGGGAGTTCCTCTTCATGCATGAAGCTAGTGGAATGTGACAATTTATCCAAAATTCATCCAAATATGTAATTTGTGCCTTGGGAAATGTGAAAGGTACCCTCGGTAGAAAAACATGCATAATTATTTGTGATCAAGTTCCCTAAATGTGATATGTTTGCCACTTGTCAATTGTGCCTCTTGTTGATGATGAAACCGACACCCTAGTTGTGCAAGGCTCACAAAGGTGTCACTTTCTATCAACTCAAGGTTGTTACCGTTGTCACCTCAGCAACGAACCCTCTCAGTTTGGATTAATTATTGAATCCTAGGGGTGTCCCAAAGCACAAATTTATGGGGTCTTTTATGTGAATAGATCACTAGGATTGAAAACCATCTTTACATTGGATGGTTTAGCATCTTGATGATCCCTGTCCTATTGACAACAATTTTTTATTCAGTATTTCTCTCATCGCAACACCTCCAATAGTTATTGATGGTGTTCATGAGCCTATTCCTAGTGGTGATAAGGGGATTAGGGGCTTCTTTATCAGAACCCATAACCCCTAATTTGTTTACTCCCTTAGCCAAGGGGGGCCAAGGGTGTAGTTGTAGGGGCATTGGGACCAAATTTGGGGGTTCATAACATTAGGAAAATCGCAATGGCACGACCAAAAAAGTCATGGGGGAATGTTATGGTGTATTGAAAAGACCAAGGGGACACAAGGGTAGCATGGATGGTAGAAATTGAAGGTTAAATCATGGTTTACTAATATCTATAATCCTAGCATTAGAGAATAAGAAGGGGGATTAGGACTTAATTTCATGGGGTCTAGGGGACTTAGAGGGAAGGTAGAAAGAGAAATTGATAAGGGAACCCCTTATAGTGATGATAAGGGGATTAAGAGTCAAATTATCACAAACCATAATACCTTAACCCATAACCACTAAACTCCCTATCCGCTTAACCCGCAATTGATAATCCCTTAACCCCTACACTCACAACGCATAACCCATAAACCTCATGACTTATTAAATCTTAAGACACTAACCCCTACCCTATAATTCATGAACCAACTCCTAATACATAACTCCTTATCCTCTTAAATTGTGACCCTTAACCCTAACCCTTCACCACCTAAACACCTTAACTACAAACCCATTAACCACCAACACCTAAATCCCTTAGTTCTTAATTCCTTAACCTCTAAACTCAATTGTGTCAATGTAGAATAATATACATAATATAAAATAAAATAATGTTATCCACATCATCGCTTGACATAGCCTTAAATTAGCCATGAGTGGTGAGCCAGGGGGTGAATGCGGGGCACTATTAAAGTTACAACATGTTTAAATTCCTTTTACATTGTGAGGTTGTTCTCTAATAGGGTTGAAGCATCATCACAAGGTAGCATGACACATTTTGTGGGGGAGCGATTAAAGTTGTAACACAATTCTAGTGATTTACACCTCCAATGTAAATTACATCATTGTATTTTTTTGTCAAGTTGTTAGAGAGGTTTTTTATAGACAATACATTCAATGTATTTAGACTTCATCTTTCTATGGCCTCGACTCTATCATGGATTTGTATCAAGAAAACTTCATGCAAATGAAAGGGGGAATTTTTGTTTAACCATAGATGCACAACAACACCAGATGCTACCCTTCAGATCCCCTTGGTGCATTCAAAGTGGGTTTACATTCGCGTCGAGTTGAAACTAATCATAATGACCTTCCTCTTTTTAATATTCTAGCTTGTCCATATACACGAGATACTATAATTAACGGATCACCTTATTTGTAGATGAGGGTAGTGTTGTGGTGATTGGATCAACAAAATAATTGAATGTTGTTGGTAAAATTGATAGTAGTCCAAGTACAGTTGGAGGGTTGTTTGGTGACTATCAAAGAAGATGACTATCAAAGAAGATCCCTAAATCCTATACTTGTGAAGGACAACAAGATTGGTAGAAGGGTAGGTGTATTGCACGTAACAACATGCAAATTGTGAAGGACTAAAGTAGTCGTCAAGTGGGCTAGCCAACTAGACCTAGTTCACACTATTGTAGAGGATCAATTTAGTGAGATTGAGGGAAACAACCATAGTCCTAGACTTGTCATCTTGGAGAAGCAGTATGGAAAAATTCAGAAGACCAAAGAGTTGTTCACCAACAAATTTGTGAGCAACTGATCGAATACCTTAAGTGTTGCAGACCTTGAAGGAAAAATGAGGCAGCTAAAGGGAAACTTGTTTTGAGAAGAGTTCAATAACCTAAAGGAGCTATGTTTATTAATAGAGGAAAATTGAGGATTTGCAGAATGGGAGGCAATATGACTTGCTAGATGTGTTCAAGACATGTGGACTGAAAGGTTTGTGTGTGGCCAACATCAACAAGTAGGTCAAGTGTTGTCTTGTTCAAGGTAGATTGGTTGTCAATGTGATTGTAAAGAGAAATTATCCCTCGTATGAGAGCTCTAGAATTTTCTACCAAAGTTTGTAATTTAACAAATAAGGGTTTGAAAAGGTTAAAAATTTGGAATTGCACTAGCTGATTAGCTGAAGTGCATAGATTTCTTTGTGCAAAGTATATTTTTTGTGGCACTTGAGACTGTTTGCATCAAATATTCTAAGACCAAACCCATATTATCATGTGTCATGAAAATTAAACATATGCCTTTTTTAAATAAGAACTACCCATAACTCATCTTACGTTACTTATGTCCAATCTCAACTCATCCCACTAAGCAAGTTCCCAAGTCAGTGCACTCCCTAACACTTCCTAGCACACATTGGTACACCCTTGCACTTGGCACATCTTGGACACATGCTAACCTAGCAGTCTACCATGCCTTAGCACTGCTTAGCATACCATGTCACTCCCTCCTTAGCACACCTGGAACTCGTTGACACTCCCTCACACACACACACTTACTCATTCGTTTCCCATGCATTTTGACGTAGTTCTCCCTTGTGTTTCCCTAGCACTCACTAACACTCCTTAGCATGCATTGGCACATCTTGACATACTTCCCAAGCACTCTACCATGCCTTGGCATTGCCTAGCATACCTTGCCACTTCCTAGCATACCTTGTCACTCCCTCCTTAGCACACGTGGAACTCATTGACACTCCCTATCACAAACTCATATTCATTCATTTCCATGGAATCAAAACTAATGCTCCATTGTGTTTCCCTGACATTTAGCCCTACCACTCCCTGACATGTGTTGGTGCCACACCCTGGAACCTAGCACATCTTGGCATGCCTAAAATGCCTTGGAACTTCCTAGCATGTGTTAGTACTTCCTAGCATTCCATGGCACATCTTGGCACTCCATTGTTTTCATGCCCTCATAGATAGCCTTAATTTCGTTGTGGATTGGGAACCTAAGCCTTAAGTCTCCATTTGTTTGAAATTTATTTATCCAACCTCTTATTGCAACCATAGTCCTTCCTCCTACAAGTCCTATTCTAAACTTCTCCTAACATACTCCATCCTTGGGACATCTAGAATTCACTGACACTCATTGTCGCACACTCTTATTCCATTCATTTCCATGCATTTTGACCTAGTTATCCCTTGTTATGCCCTGACACTCCCTAACACTCCTCAACATGCATTGGAACTGTCTGGAATGTGTCAACATGCCTTTTCATTCCTTTGCATTCCCTAACACTCATTATCTATCATGCCCTCAAAACTACCCTTATGTTTTTGTGACTTGCGAACCCTACCAAGTCTTGCCTCAACTACAACAGCTTGAACAAGTTACAGTTACTACAACTAGACTATGCCTTGCTCACCTAAGAACTTACTATAACTCATCTTAGGCTATTCATGTCCAATTTCAACTCATCCCACTTAATAAGTTACCAATTCAAGGCTCACATCCAACTGTAGTGATAAAACAACTAAGCAACATAGTTTACATCATGACATACCATAACAGTTGGCACGTCTAACACTCCCTTGGCACTATGTGGCACATGTTAGCATCCCCTACATTCCTTGGAATGCTTTAGCACTCCCTAGAACACCATACCACTCCCTAACATGCCATGGCACTCTAGTATGCCTTGCCACCATCTAACATATAACTTTGTCACTCCCTCCTTAGCACACTCGAAACTCACTGATAGTCCCTATCACACACTCTTATCCATTCATTTCCATGCATTTTGAACTAGTTCTCCCTTTTGTTTCCATGGTACTCCCTAACACTCCCTAGCATGCATTGGCACACCTTGGTACTTGGCACATCTTGGCATGTTCCCCTTATACTTGGCACATCTTAGCATGTTTCCCTAGTACTCTGGCATTCCTTGTCACTACGTAGCATACCTTTTCACTCCCTCCTTATCACACCTAGAACTCACTGATACTCCTTGTCACATACTCTTATTCATTCATTTCCATGCATTTGAAACTAGTGATCCCTTGTTTTTCTTTGGCACTCCATAACACTCCTTGGCATGTATTGACACACCCTAGCATGTGACACATCTTGGCATGTTTCCCTGGCCTCTAACACTACCTAGCATATGTTGTCACTCCCTCCTTAGCACACCTGGAGCTCACTGACACTTCTTGTCATAAACTCTTAATAGTTCATTTGCATGCATTATTTTGACCTAGTGCCCCCTTGTGTTTCCCCAGCACTCCCTACATTGATGCCTACTAAGGTAATTTTATTCCTAGGTCAGTACTTTGAATACTTTCTCCTTAGAGAGATTTGTAATCCCTTCTCTTCATGAATGACTTCTTTGGGTTTTTACATCCACAATAGCATTCGAGACTTTATTGTCAATTTCCTTCGTAATTTTAAATTTTCTTAATAACTAGAAAAGCCTGACATCTCCTTCTCCCTTTGAACAAATCCTGAAACCAAATGGTAAAATATAGAATATATATATCTAGATGTCTACTTCAACACTCTTTAATCTAAAGTCTTAGAGACCTAGATACCTTTTTCTCTCGTGTTAGATATGGAGATATGGGTGATTCTATTAGTTACCGTATTGTGCACTTCGACAAGGGTCACATAAGTTTGAACCCATATTTACTTGTTAATAATAAGTCATCAGGCCCAGGTAACATTTGGGCATGAGTCTCAAAATATGCTCCTTGTTGTAATTTGTAGTTGCTAGAGTATGTACACCTTCAGAGATTTTAATTTTTATAATTTAACTATGGTGATTCAATAACATGTTGGAGTAATATGGGCAAGGCCCAAGATCAAATCTTCCACTTGCCACTATATCACCAAGAGTATATCCAATAATGTGTAATCCATATGCCAATATACTATTACTTAGCAACAATTGAGACGTCATGTGGGTGGAGGCACCTACTCTTTGAGCATTATCACAATAGGCCAAACATGTCCCTTGGAATTGAACCCAAGTGGATGAGAGAGAAAATTGTTCTCTCAACCACTCTAGCCTCCACCCTGAGACTCCACCTTCATAAATATTTGCAATCAAATCACTATGCACAAGGGAGTCCCTTGTACCACACATAAGAAGGTCTCATACACTAATTTGGTTTTTGGTTTGGATGTGACCTTAAAGTTAGAATATTATTATTATTATTATTATTTAATTTGGGGTGGTTATGGAGGTTGCTAATGGAAGACTTGTGGCACATTGGGAGGGCCACACATGTGACTTAACATGCTCTTGTACTTAGTCTTCTTCCTACTTTTGGGAGATTATTCTTGTAGGGTGAACTTGCAAAGGGTCTCTTCTTGCTATTTTTATATATTTTAGGAGGGCACACTTGTGGACACATTTCTTAGTATTCTTGGACACACACACACACACAATCTCATGGAGCTTTGGCATTGTAAAAACACTAATTCACCCTCATCTCCTTGGATTTGCTTTGGGGAGATGAACCACTTTATATTTTAGTATTTTGAGCATTTATCTTCTCATGTAGTGCTCTATTTATTGTTGAAAATGTGCAAAAAGAAATGTTAAATTTAGAATGTGCTAAAAATAGACCTGCTAAAAATAGCATGTCTAAAAATAGCAGTTTGGCTAGTGAGGTCATTGGCCACATTGGGTGAGAGGTGAAACTGCTAAAAATAGAAAGTTCTAAAAATAGCATTTCTGGGTCCCTTCCTATTTATAACAGTCCCTAGTCTATCTATAGGAAGTAAAATTGATTTTGGTCTTAGTAGCAATTGGAAATATAAATTAATTAATTCTTCATGAGTTAATTAGTTAAGGAAATTTGAATTTGAAGTCTTTGTGAGCATGCACATGAGTTGTCCCACTGATTGAGGAATTTATCCTTAATTTCCTCCACTGATTGAGTGAATGAGTATGAATTCTATAATGAGAGAATCAGTTGACTTAGTTCTAGCTAGTCAAGTCCAGTTAGATTATTTTAACAAGTTGTTAAAATAATAAAATATAGTTTGTTAATGCTTGCATGCATGTGACAACTATTATTTTAGATAACTAAGGGTTCACTCATGGATAATTGTTGCATGTCACTTTTGTCAGAGATGCAGTTGAGATCAGAGGTGGGACAGTGTACTATCACATGCTTGGATATTTCTAGTAAGTATTCCTTGCATGGAGAAGGATCTATTATAGGATATTGGAGGACTTTTGGCCTATATATCGAGACCTAGGTAGTCCATGATCTTCATCTTCTGATTGAATATCATTAGAGTACAGAGAGAACAGGATAGCTATTGAGTTGATTCTTTTTGTATGTTGAAGAGGATTTCCACTTGATTGATAATACAGTGTTGGGGTTTTATGCTGGTGCTTTCCCCAATAATATATTCTGTGTTATGTATGTTTGATTTCTCCATATCAGTTAAATGTGTTCTTATTGATGTTTCTCATGGTTGATCAAGCTTCCGCTAAATTTTTTGTATAAGTAGATCAAGTGTTTTGCTTTAGTACATTGCATTACCAGGTGATCTACAGGTGGGAAATTTCTAGAGCTAGCTGATTTATAGAAAAAGTTCTACATGGTATCAGAGCTAGCTAATTTGTAGAAAAATTCTACAAAATTCTACATCGTATCAGAGCACAGATGATCAAGGAGAGAATAGTATATTGAGAGGAGATTTCAAAGTTTTGAGTTCTGGGCCGAGAGTTTGAAGAGCAGATTTGAAAATTTCTATACAAAATTTTCATAAATAAATAATAGATTTGGATTCCTTGCAGAAAAATACCCCAAATCAAAAAAAAATTGACTGAATCAGAGTTTGGATGAGGGAGATATCGCTGATTTAAAGTTAGCTCCTTTTCTAGAAAATTTAGTGACGGCAAAAAAGTGGAAATAGATTGGTGGCTAGCGAAGAACCTGTATGCACTTGAGGTACAAGATGCATGCAAAGCCTTGAGGAGCAAGGAAAAGGTTAGAGACTTGGTACTTGAGAGGGAGGGTATATTACCTCTCAACATGTAGAGCCAGAAGAAGTCTCAGATGATTGTGGAGGAGCCACAATTGGTGCAGCAACATCACGAGGTTGTGGAGTAGCCACAACTGGGGAAGCTGACAGGAAACCGAGTAGAGACATCTACTCATGTAGAGACTTCCAGTAGGGGGAAACTTCGAGCCAGGTGGGCTGAGGAATCACATGTAGCCATACCGCCAGGTATGAGGTGGGGCGATATAGAGTGATTGCCCCAAGGAGGAGCAGTAGGATCCTTGAGGTACCCAACCTCTTCGCTGAGACCTTGCTACAGGAGCTCTAATGTGGAGTAGCAGGAATTAACTGATTAGGTAGAGACTGATGCAGATGGAGCGGCAGAGAGAGCGACAGTGCAGGGAATCCCAGGACAGTGCATAGCTAGCAGGCTGCAGGAATGCAAGAGGCAAAAGTGTTTTGCACAGTGCTAGGTGGCACAAAGAGGTGTACAACGGTGCGAGATGCATGGAGATGTTGCAGCAGCGTAGATCTCAGAGAGGGAGAACTTGTCAGTAGCAGGTAGAGATTTAACATCAGAGTATGTTCCTAGCCCAACAGAGTGGTCAGTTGGGAGTTTTTTTATTCCAAGTGTTGTTGGAGGTAGTGGACTCGGTAGATGTGTTTCATGCAGAGCATTCTAGAGTTACAGAAACAGGTTCGAGAGAAAGCCTTTCTTGTTGAGAGGGAGTGTTGAAAAATGTGCAACAAGAAATGTTAAATTTAGAATGTGATAAACATAGACTTGCTAAGAATAGCATGTCTAAAAATAGCAATTTGGCTAGTGAGGTCATTGGCCACATTGGGTGAGAGGTGAAACTGCTAAAATAGAAAGTTCTAAAAATAGCATTTATGGGTCCCTTCCTATTTATAGCAGTCCCTAGTCTATCTATAGGAAGTAAAATTAGTTTTGGTCTTGACAATAGTTAGAAATATAAATTAATTAATCCTCCATGAGTTAATTAGTTAAGGAAATTTGAATTTGAAGTCTTTGTGAGCATGCACATGAGTTGTCCCAGTGATTGAGGAATTTCTCCTTAATTTCCTCCACTGATTGAGGGAATAAGTATGAGTTCTATAATGAGAGAATCAGTTGACTTAGTTCTAACTAGTCAAGTCCAGTTAGATTATTTTAACAAGCTGTTAATAATAAAATATAGTTTTTTAATGCTTGCATGCATGTGACAACTATTATTTTAGATAACTGAGTTTTCGCTCATGGATAACTGTTGCATGTCAGTTCTGTCATAGACCCAGTTGAGATCAGATGTGGGATAGTGTACTATCAGATGCTTGGATATTTCTACTATGTATTCCTTGCATGGAGAAGGATCTATCATAGGATATTGGAGGACTTGTGGCCTATATATCGAGGCCTAGGTAGTCCATGATCTTCATCTTCTGATTGAAGATCATCCGAGTACAGAGAGAGCAAGATAGCTATTGAGCTGATTCTTTTTTTATGTTGAAGAGGATTTCCACTTGATTGATAATACAGTGTTGGGGTTTTATGCTGGTGCTTTCGCTAGTGATATATTTTGTGTTATGTGTGATTGATTTCTGTTGATCAGCTATGCATGTTTCTACTTGATCTTTCTCATGAATTCAATTATGCTTCTGCTTAATGTTTTGTAGATGTAGAACAAGTATTATTCTTTAGGACATTGCATATATCGATTTGTTCTACAGGTGAAATTTCTACATTTACTTGGAATATTGCACATTTATCTATGTAGTTAGCCCATCGGGACAGGGAAAATGGTTGACGTATATTCTAGAGTAGAAGGCATTTGCCAACCAATATAGGGGCCTAACCAGGTTCAAAACTTGGTTTACATGTCTAGCGAGGCTTGTGGGCATTTGTGCTACGCTTAGGAGTATAATGGAAATTCCATTGACTTGTTCCCATGTCTCCGCAGTGATAGGGGACAAGATTATCAACTTTCTTGATAAAAGAAATCTATGGTGTTGATTACCTTGGGATTCAAAGATGCATAGTGGTTGGATGTATGCATAGTTTTAGAGGGTGCATTCTATGTGGACACATGAATTTGACTTGGTTTGATGCCTATATGTGGTGGTGCATCCCCTTAAAGAGCATTATTTGGGGCATATTATTACTATTTTTGGATGCGAGCTAATTGTGAGAAAGGGCTAGTTTCCACATGTTGTAATGTGGTCCACCACAAATTTAGGAGGGATCTAATTACTTCGTCACTATAATATTTTTTTGACTTGTCATGGAGTTAGTTAAAATATAAAATTATGTTGTATAAGAGAAGATATTCACTTTATAAGGTGATCTCCCTCACCATTATAATGGTGGAGAATTTGTGGATGAAGGAGGTCTCCCTTTGGGCTACATTTTATTTGAATTTTTCAATATTAACATAAGATTGGAGGTATCATTCTATCATATGAGAGGCTTCATTTTTGCATGCATTTAATGTTGTTAGATAGTTGTAGGAATCTCTTGCAAAGAGTATGTTGTGAAGGCTTTATAATGGGGCATTTATCACTTGGATGGGAGTATTGTATGGGCATTCTCCTCCTCATTTTCTTTTCATTGTTATATATAATTTGCATATATTAATTCATTTTTTTGAATCATGGGAATCGGTAACTCATTATAAAGACCTAAGATAGGCTTGATATTAAACCAACTGGATGCACTATAACCTAAGAGTATACTCAACAACCCAAAATCCATGTATGCCAATAACTTGTGCCTTAGCAAGGGTTGAGGTGTCTCAAGGCATACTAGAGTGCACCTATATTTGAGGGGCATCTACCCTTCTAGATTTATCACAATGGGCCAAAGTCTCATTGCGGATTTGAAATTGGATGGAGAGAGTGCAAAACCTACCCTTCCTACCATATTGTCAATCCACCTCGATGGTATCTATAATAATTCCTTACTATCAAAGGAGTTGTTATTGTAATTAATATATCATTGTAGGGCAACAGGTCCTCCAACTTGTTCAAGAGTAGTACTAATAGGATTCTCCAAGACTCAATACCATATCTATATTGACATTATCAAGTTTGATTTTGGCATGTTATTTGCAAATCTTTCCTCCTTAACAATTCACAAAACAACCCTTTTTAGAGTGATATCCTTGACTCTATTTGCCCTAGATTTGGTAAACACTATTTTTGCGATTTTTCTTCATCTTTCACTTGTCATAACACTCACTATTCCATATGCTACTACTACCCATTTTGTTAAGGCTCACTCTTCCAAATTCAACTCGTGCCTCCACTTGACAACTTTAGTAATCTTATCATTAGAGATGTCTTGCTCAAGTTGGACAACATTCAAGTAGAAATGTGTGGAAGAATTTTTGTGGTCACTCTAGGTAACCTTCCTAGTTGCACAAAACTAACCCCTTAATGCTTAGGAATTTACATTATAGAAGAGTGCTAGATTGTTTTAATAGACACAATCAACCTTCCTTAAGCAAACATATACCCACATAGTCTATGTCTCCAACCAAAAACATATTATGCTCAACTAAAAATATGCATTATACACAAAATCACACATACAGAAACTTTTACTTTATATATTACATATATCTATGCAAGAAGAGTTTTTTTTTTTTTTGAATTGTTTAAAGCAATTATCATTAATATCAAATTCTATTTACAATTCCAATAATCTTTGTAAACAATTCTATTTGCAATTCCAATAATATCTGTAAATTTTAAATGAGTTTTTTAAAAAAACCAATAAAAAAATATACTTAAAAATATTAAAAACCTAAAAAATTTAAATGCTTATAACCTGTAAAGGTTTGAGGCGATGTGTTTCTCGTGTCTATCTTACCATAGACACTTTTATACTACCTTCTTTAACTGTAGCAGTTAAAGCCTCACCTAGAGCACACCCATCTCATAATTCTAGATTGGTTGGTCGATGTAACTGCCCATTGCCCTGTTTTGGATCTTCCTTTTGTGTCCTTTTTGTGTTGGTTTTATACGAATCATCTGTTTTCAGTTGAGGTTTTATTGTATGGTTTGGTCTTTCAGTGTTGCAAGTTTTAAATTGCAAAGATGCGTGAGATCCTGCACATTCCGGGTGGGCAATGTGGCAACCAGATTGGTGCCAAGTTTTGGGAAGTTGTCTGTGATGACCACAAGATCGATCTCACTAGGAGATACTAGGGTACTTCCTATCTGCAGCTCGAAAGGGTTAATGTTTACTACAATGAGGCGAGCTATGGTATATTTGTGCCCTGTGTTGTACTCATGGATCTTGAGCCTCGGACTATGGGACTATGGACAACGTGAGGGCTGGGGCTTATGGCCAGGGCTTCAGGCCTGATAACTTCATTTTTGGCCAGTTCAGGGATGGAAATAACTGGACCAGGGCCATTATACCAAAGGGGCCAGCTCATCAATTCCCTGTTGGATGTCGTCAGGAAGGAGGTAGCTACAAGTCATAAATACCTGCGTTGTTGTTTCATTAAAACTGTACATGTCATTACACGCTCCAAGCTGCCAAATGGGATCACAGTGCGTGACCATAGATCGCTTAATGTCCCTGGAAAAGATTCTTCTGTGACAAAATTATTTACCACGTATATCTATCAATATCGCAAGATGTCCTCGACACTGCCGTATTTTGTATAGTTGGCACATAAAAGAAGAAGAAATGTATGGTACGAGGAGCATTTTTCTTTGCCTCTTTTTACTTTTTTTTTCAACTTATAATGTCGAGCATAGATTTTTCCCAATGTCCTCTTTGCGGGTAGAGGCCGCATGAATTTTGAATGATTGTTTCAAATTTCAAACTTAATTTTCTTCTGCTAAGCACAATTATTTTCCTCTACCCTCCTTCAATTTTGCAGACTTAATCAATGGATCTTCACTCTCCTGAGGCTCTTTATTCAATGTCTAGATCTTACAATGCAGGTAAGGTTGTTTGGTTGGAAGGATGTGTATAACAGAGCCCTCACTATTCCGGAACTGACACAACATATGTGTGATTACAAAAACATGATGTATGTTGCAGATCCACGTCATAGTAGGTACCTTACTGCATCTTCCATGTTCAGAGGTAAGATGAGCACCAAAGAGGTGGATGAACAGATGATGAGGTGGATGAACAGATTCAGAACAAGATTCCTCCTACTTTGTGGAGTTGATCCCCAACAATGTGAAATCCAGTGCATGTGATATCCCGCCAAAAGGCCTATCCATGTCGTCCACGTTCATTGGGAACTCAACATCCATTAACGAGATGTTCAGGAGAGTGAGCGAGAAGTTCATTGCCATATTTAGGAGGGAGGTCTTCTTACCTTGGTACACTCGTGAAGGCATGGATGAGATGGAATCCACTGAAGCAGAGAGAAACATGAATGATTTGGTGTCTGAATACATGAAATCTTAGGATGTTAGTGCAGAGGATGATGAATACTATGATGATGAAGAATCATCTTAAGAACGCTAGGGCAAAAGCTTACATAATGCTATCGAAAATCAGTAGTTGTTTCAATGCCTAATAGTTGTTTGTTTGTGGAATTCATTTTTATTTCTTATTCTTTTATGGTATGCTTTGTTCTCATCGAAGGTTTTGGCATTGAACGCATAAACTTTGTATATAACTCCCACACTATGTTCTCAGTTTTGTTGATCATATTGAAATATTGAGAAGATGTAATTTCCTATCAAACTTATATGCGAAATTCATTCATTCTTGGACACTCTTCTCTATTATATGTTATATAATTATGGTGTTGAATGGCTTTGTAAGACTATAAGAGGTTTCTGGAATTTGTAAATAGGGAATACAACAACTCTCTGCAAAACATTTTTCTGCAAATTCAAACTACGAGAGTACCTGAGAACAATGCCCACTATAGGATTTAATATAGATATTGTAATACTATAGGATTCAATATAGAGATTGTAATGTTTAAGAATCTGAGCTTCACTGTTTGGGATGTAGGGGGCCAAGATAAAATTTTCTATCTGTTGAGACAATATATGGTCAAGGTTGAGTTATATTTCAGAGTTTTTATCTATTATTACTGGAAGTTGGCTCCTAATTTCTCTTTTCAGAAGTTTGTATTTCTCTTTTAAGAAGTTTATTTCTTTAAGAAGTTTGTATTTCTGTCTTAAGAAGTTTGTTTCTTTAAGCCATGTCTTTAGTAAATTCATGATATAGCATTCTTGGATTCATTAGACAAATTTATGACATGAGATTTTTTGTTTGAGGGATTTTATAATGTGTATATGTTGGATTTGGATTCATTTGTAAAATCTATGGCTTCTTATTGTTGGTGGGATCCACTTGATAAATTTATGTCTGTTTGTGGAAATGAAATTTCTAAATAATATATACTCTATAGATATCATAATATATATTATTTCATATTCACTCAGCAAATCTCATATATTATATGATTGTTGTTTTGTATATAGATATTAAATTTTATAGATACATAAATATCTTTTCCATGTAGATTGTAGATTTTTTTGTATCTAAGAGATATAAAGTTGACAGTCAACTTTTCTTATATTCTCAAAATGTTCAAATTTTTTACAGTAATCTTGTTCATGATTATTTTGTTATACAGGGTAATGTTATCTCAAGCTATGTGCAAATAAGCACTCAATATTCTCAAAATGTTCAAATTTTTTACAGTAATCTTGTTCGTGATTCTTTTATTATACAGGGTAATGTTATCTCAATCTATGTGCAAACAAGCACTCAAATATTAGAGCGGTTAGGTAAAAGGGAATTTTCAAGAAACTCTGAATGAATTCATAGTCCATCTTTAATGTTAGGCTTTTATTTTATCTTGTGGCTTTGTTATTTTCATGTGAATATTGTCCTTACTTATGCATTCATAACGAGATGAGGATGTTTTTCATATCTGTTTTTGTTCTTTGCTGCGAGATGGAGCTCATCTGACTGTGGATTCTATTTGAGCCAATGTTTATTGCCATCTCTTCTTTTTCTTTTATAGCAGAGTTTTTGTAGTGTATGCTAGAGTTTTTAAATTGACTCTTTTACTTCAACTTTTGATGTATTTTCGTGTATGTTTTATTAGTTTGGTTGTAACTTATAACATTCACTTGAAATCAAAACCATAGCATTGGACAAGGTTTGGTAACTCCAAGGAGGTTTATTCTTGGTGTGATATGCTTGCAGTTTGTCTTGTTTGCTGGCATGATTTTGAAATATTATGATTGGAAAGTGTCTGCATATGATTGTTTAACAAGAACATGATATATGTTGGGATGCATTTGTTGTGTTTCAATAGATTTCAGTTTGTCTCTGCAAATCTAAAATCCAATACATTTTTTGGTTTCTTGATTTTATTAATTTTGGGTTTCTAAGTGGTTTGGGCCCTATGATGGCTACTTGCTTTGGCTCTAGAAAATGTGATATTGGGGCACAAAAGTAGTAACTGTGACTTAGAAAAGGAAAGGATTTATACTTGTTAAGGAGAAACTCCTTTCATGAGTTGTATTTTTGTTACTTTACGTTTTTTTATTTCATGGATTTTATATAAATTTCAACTCGATATGTGTATTAAATTGTATGCTTTTGGAGACTAATATAATATTTTGTTTGTTGTGTAGTTTGACTTTGGCTTCTCAACATTGCCTTTGTGTCCAATTTTTTATTCAATCATGGCTTTCATTCGTTGACTTCAAGCAGAGGATATGACAATGATATCTAATCCCCAAAAGGTAAAGAATAATTGTTGTTTGATGATTTTAGGCCTCACAATATAAACTTTAAAATCTTCCCAACATGCTAATTGTGCCTTGAGTGCGTTGGATTTATCACACATAAACATGTTGATTGTGCCTTGAGTGTGTTGGAAGAATGCATCAAGATGATTGATGATAGAGTGGTTGTCCATAATCTGGCACAACAGTGATCGTAGTTGAACCAACTCCTTCAACAACCCATACAACTAGTTAGTCCCTTTCAACTCCAACAACACCTTCTTCCACCCATGGTACCTGTACAACCCATACAACTAGCTAATCCGTTTCAACCATGTTATTGGGAAAACTAGTGTCCATTCAGAGCTCGGTGTCCCACTAAGACGGGTAGCTATCTTAGAAACAAAAAAACTAAAGTTACTTTTGTTTTCCTTTATGAGAAGTAGATGAGAGAGAAGCAGAGAGTACCAACCTCAATCTTTCACTTGGTTCCTTGCTTGTTTCCTCTCCCCTTTAACAGATCTTTGCTACCCCTTCTTCACTTGTCTTGTTTCAAAGAACACCTGTAGAGTCAAAGCAGCATAATACCATCAAAGCATAAAGATCTACAATCATAAACAATATAGGATCAGATATATATTGACCATACAAATGCATATATCAATTCAACATTCAAAGACATACAAGAATATGGAGGAAAACTCAAATAGCTTTATTGATAGAAGTAGTAGAAGATAGGAATACAACCCATTGATCTAAACCAGCGCCATCCTCCTAGCATGAAAGCCCTTCTTCACCTCATGAAAAGCTAGATCACCCAACACTATGATGTTCCACAAAGAAACCAACAGCGCTTCCTTACAAGATGCAAAATTCCAGCCTCGGGATCTCTAGGATGAGGGATCAATATATAGATGTTTGCAGGTGAGTGGTTCAGGTTCTGGGTTTTTTATTAGTGTCATTTCTCTGATAGTTCTCAATTCCACTTGGATATTTCATGATCTCTTACTCATCCCTGGGTGAATTCAGAGAGGCAAGTGTCACAGGACAAGTTTTTGGAAGATTCCATGATCATCCACCTTGCAAACTATCTCTGCAATTTGTCTACTCTCGCCCATTGCACCCCATAGAAGGGATTTTCAATATGTATCACACCCCCGTGTGCATTAGGTGAGATGCACCGCACTTTGACCATGGAGCAGGTGAGATGGTCTAGTTTTGACCAGTTCTGAGCATTTTTTCATGGAGAACTTCTGGGAGATGATGTAATTAGCTGACCTTGTTCCTTTAGGGTGTTAAGAAACACTATTAGGGACTTAGAATCTCTTGGTTAATGGAAATATAAGATTAGGGTTGCAGTGACCAAATATGTCTATAACAGTTGCCCCCTAAAGCATGAGGTCATAAATCTTTTGATGTCGGGTGAAATGCTTTATCATGAGGATCCAAAGTTTTTCCATACTGGAAGGTGACCTGTAATAAGATACAATACATTACATTATCTTTATAATATTTTCATGATCAATCTGAGGCGAGCATTCCCATGCTTAGCTTTATAAATTCATTTTCATGTACATAGGACAAACAACCATCTGTGAGGCAGACTGATGATTCTGGTAGAGCCATCATCGTTTGGCTTGGATGATTATTTGTGCAGCAATGATGTACATTTGATGTCTTTATTTTCCTGAATATATCGCAGCCCGAATGGATGAAACTAGATCCAGTGTCTTCAAAACTCATTTAATATTCACCAAAATTACAAGTAAATCCATGTGAAAAGAGTTTCTGGTGTTGAACATGGAAAGACATTTCCTGATTACCAGCCAATGATGTAAGTTTTTAACAAGCACAAGAGGAATCATCGTTAATGATAATGACCCTCAAGGTACTGTAGTATAATTCATGTGGTGTGAATACATGAATCGATGTCGAACACCACACAAAATATTTCGGTCGAAGGCCATTAATGTAAACCTGTCATCGGAAGTGAGAAACTTGCCATTGAGGCATGCAAGCTTCAAAGTACTGAAAGGATTGTTCCTAAGTCAACTTCTTGGATAATGAGTTGATGTCAACAAGAAGTGACCTGTCATAGGAGGACCTTAATGAATCCCACATCTACGAAACGAAACGAAGCAAATGATTTTATGGAGGTGAAAACAATCTGATGATACAAGGTTCAGGGTGGCGGTCATGAAAGAATGAAGGGTGAAGGTATTGCAGCAGATGAGACACAAGCTGCGTTGGTGAATTCTCTGAGAAATTTCTCTTGAACATATCGGCGACACTGAAATGGATTGGTAGCATTAACCCCAAAGATGGAAGGTACGGTGGACCAATGGTGATATGACCGGTGAACGGAATAACCCAACCCATCTCAATCATGGTGATGGAGTGAAAGTGTCATGTTCAAGAGCAACCTGCTACCAATAAAGTTTCTTCGAGTTTTCTTCCCAATTTTTCCCCAGTCATTGTTGACCAGTACCTCTTTATTTTTGTCAAGCTTGAAGAGGATAACATATGCTTGTTCTATAATTTTCCCTTTGGGAAAACCTGTCACTATGTTTTAATGAGCCTAGCGACAGTGAAACTCGTTCTTGTCTGCATGGACAAGTTTGTCGGTATTGTTTTAATGAGTTTAATGACAAAGATAACTCGGTCCTTTTCAATTTTAGAGAGTCTGAAAAGAGTCGGAAAGGAAATTCTAGTATTCCTTTTTCATAATATAATCCCTTAAGTCCAAAAAAGTATAAAATAATACGAAAGGGATGAATTTTCGATTGTTTTAACAAGCCGAACAAGACATCGATATTTTTGTGTAATGATCCCTCAGGCCCAAAAAGATTAAAATCTAGAGGAGGGATAGCACTTCTGATCACTTTAACGAGCTGGAGAGGCCAATTTCTCAACAATATTTTCATATTTTATGAGTCAGATGAAAAGAGATTAAAGGAGACTCATTTTTTGAGGAATGAGTGATAATTTCAGGTAGCAGCTGGTTGCAGGTAATGCTTGGAACTTTTCAATCATGACAGTGTAAAGAAGATGGCTAACAGGATCACTGGTCGGAGTTGTTCCCCAAAAGGGGTAAACAATCAAATGGAGGCGTATGATCAGCTAAAAAAGAGTGGAGGTTATGGTAAGAACACGACCAAGGCTCAAAAGATGATGATAATGTGATCGCAATGGTTATTTACTAAAGGTGGGTTCATTTTTTAATGAGCTTAAACTCTGGTGGAACATATGTTCATTGCTAGGTTTATTTTTAACGAGCTTGAACTTCATGTTAAATTGTTCATGCCAATCATATAATAAGGATGTCTCATCGATAGGTTCATTTTTTAGGGAACTTGCCCCATTCGAAACTTTGCTTCAGATCCTTTCATTATGTAAGCTAAGAACGACCAGTCCTATGAGTTTAAAGGGTTAAGAACCTACAAACTAAGAAAATAAAAGGTCGCTTTTCACTTGCATGCAAAACGGTTTGCATGCATCCAGGTAGAACGAAGTAGATTTTCCAAGTTACCCTTCAATTTGCAGACAAAACAATTGCTCTGTTGGGAAAGGCATAGCTTCTGACGGAGGAATCTTATTCCATTCAAACCCCATTTTCCTAAATGGACGGGTGTGTCAGACTAGTCATATTCCTATGCGGAAACCTACCTTATAACTGGGGTTTTCTTGCCGAAGCAGACCAGGGCACATGCCTCCTGGGTTTCAGTCATAATCACTAAATCACTCGCACTCATCAGGTGGATGCGCTGGAGATTTATGAGACATTCCTTGCGCAAAAAGACCAGATAGGGATGGCACTTGATTATTAGCTATGTGGGAATCAAGGAATGAAAGCTGGTCTACGAGCTGGACCACTCTACCTTCATCTGGAAAACACATCACTCGAAAGAGTGAGGAAACAATAGCTCCCATTCTGTAAATGTAGTCATGCCCAAGGAGTATATTGTAATCTAAAGGTCCTTGGACTACCATAACGTTCAGATAAATGGTTTTCCTTCTCAAAGTTATATGCAAATTTTGAAGGATCCCTAACGGTCAACTGGTTCCCTTGTCAAAGCCTGTCAGATTTCGCATCTCAGGTAGAAGCAATGGAGAACCAAGCGCCTTCCAAGAAGTTGTGGAAAGGATACTCACAGAAGCCCCTTCATCTATGATAGTACCAACCATGACCACTCCGTAAGCTTGTACTATGATTTGAAATGGTACATTAGATGGTAGATGGGGTTTGCCTACTAGATTCTAATTGAAGGAAACGACTAGTTTGCTTGGAGGTGGGACCGAATAAACAGTTGGACACATCTCTGACAAACTTCCCTCCTACATTAAAGGAATGGGTACATTGCCCCCATGTTCATTAGAGTCTGTGTTTACGAAGAGAATTTAAATGGTGTTGTTCTCATTCTCTTTGGTGACTATATCATCTGAAGGTAGACCTTCTAAAGACAAGATTGGGTCGACCACCATCTCGACCTATTGACTTTGATCCAGTGTGGACTCAGAGGGTTTATCTTCAGTGATAGATGCTTCAACCGACCACAAAGGTGTGTACTAGTGATGGACTTGGCAAGAGTTTCTTGTATCCAGGAGGAAGCCGTAGCAGTGAAGCAGGATGGTTATTCAAGACTCTTTTAGCTTTGTCTAGGAAGGGACAATGGTGGATGGCATGATAAGCTTCACACAGTCTACAAGGAATTTTAGATCTTCCTTTCTATCCAGTGACTTCATTTTCACTAGTTGACGGTGTACTTTCAACATGATCGTCAAAGGTTGAGGACATCGAATTGTGAAAGCGGGGAGACCAGTCCCTTAAGATCCATGGGATGCAAGGACAATCTCGATGAGAAATATTCTATGTTCAAGTGCAACCAACCAAAGTTCCACTAGCACCATGCTACCTACAAAAACAAAACAAAAATAATACACAATTCATAAAACATCATAAAAATACTATAAAAAACATCATTAAAAATATTATAAAAAACATCATTAAAAATAAAATAATTCATAAAGAGAAAAATGTGTGAATTACCTAATCAGCTTCAACTTGGCTTTGACTCAGTTTCAGCACTCAGATTCCACTCGGCTAAACATACCATAGACTACATTGTTTGGTCGGTACTCGGCTCAATAGAACACATAATAGACAAATCAAAAGACCACAGAACATACCACATGAAAGACAAATCAACATAGTGGAAAACTATGTAACAACGTCTATTCGTTCATACATCTAAACATTTTTCTGTTGAATAAATAATTCGACCGAAAACCCTAGTTCAGTGAAATTATTTACTCAGCCCAACTATTTTTTCCTGACTTTTGAAACTCCAACGAAAATTCCATTTAATGATCATAGTTAGTATAAACGACCAAAATTTTGGTTGAACCTTTGTATAATAGTTCATCCGAAAAAAATTAAAAATAAAAATAAAATAATATAAATAATTAATAAATAATAATAATATAATAATAATATAATAATAATAATAAATTAAATTAAATAAAATTAAATAAATAAATAAATAATAAAAAATAAAAAATTGTTCAATCGAAAAATTGAGATTGTGAATTTTTTGGGGGTGTTTCTCACAAAAGTGTAACCCAACTTCACATTTTCACGCACAAGTAAAGAAAAGGAAATCAAGGATCAAGCAAGACAAGGTTGAATCAAGTAGGTTTATTGGGAATACTTGCAAGGAAAAGGTTACATGTATGATTTCCTAGATGGTCTTCGAATGCACGCTATGTGCATATGTGTATTTGGTTCATTTTCTATCATTGACATTGGTTTTTCCAAGTTTCAAAAATGGTTTTAGCCTTGCCTTTCCATTTCCAAATAGCCATGGTGTGATGGGATTCTTTCATGGTTGAGATTTAGATTACCAAAAGTTTTTGGATCCAGGTGAGATGGTCTTAGGAACACTCGAAGGGTTGGGGGTGGAGATGGTTTTCTCTGGGAAGCCCTCAATAGGTGGGTGGAGACACGAAAATTCTAGAAGGGATGTGAAGGAATTCTGAGGCATCCAAGCTCGGTTTGGTTTTGTGATCCTAGGACTAGTTTAGGTGAGATCACAATATGGTGAGAGTGGAGGTGGTTTAACCTATGGATTCCCTTGATTTTTTATGGATTGATTTATCCCATGAGATCCCACATTCATGCTTGGAAAATGGCACAGTGGTGATTGGTGGAAATAAATATTTGGTTCATCCCAATCTATGGTCGGGTGGTACATGGAAGTCCCTAACTTGGTTGTCTTCTTCATATGGTTAATAAGAACTAAGCTCCTCATGTATTTATGAGTAAATATACTTGTTATTTTGTGGCTTTAATGGTTGTTCTATCATTGTTAATTATCCAATTATATGTTGGTTATAAGCATGCTTTTATGACATATTTAAGTATGGCTCTTATCACCTTTTAAATGGTGAATGAATAGTTAATGAATGCATGACCTAATTGGTGTTATGACAACTATTGTGAGATGGAATTAGTCCTTCTTGGTAAGCCTCATATAAGTTTCAGATCCCTATGTTTAGATATGAATTCATGACTCGTAGGTTGCATGTTTACCATGTGTTTCATGAAATCCTTTTCCTTGTTGGGAGGGGTTAGCTCAATTACTTACTCAATTTCTTGGTTTAGAATATTTGTTTCTATGTTATTCATCATTTTTGGAAGCTTCATTGAGTATGGGTAGAATCCCGAGTCCTAGCCATTGAAAAGTGGCTCAGAATTCAAGGTCATTCGTACAAAATTGACTGGAAAAGTCCATAGTCACTAGGAAGTGGGCCTATTGGAGTGACTGAAGGCTTACAATCTCTTAGAGGCCTTTTCAACAGAGTGACTGAGAGCCCAAGTTATTGAAAAAGAGGGTTATCTTAGGGTTTGGACACCTGGAGGGGTTGGGTAGCTCATGGAGTTCCTATAATACTTGAGGGAAGGTATTAAGGTCTTAAGTTGTCGACTCCATTTCCTTAAGATCATATAGGAGGTTGAGTCTTATCATAGTGACTCTCATCTCATTTTTACCTCAGTAAAACTAGTGAAAGTGGGTAAATGTGGGAGGAGGGAGTTACAGGGTGGTATCAGAGCAAGTTGTTCTCTCGTTAGGTAAAATTTGATGTTGTCAAGGTTATGGTTGTCATGCATCAGGTCATGGTATACACCTGGTATGGTAATGGATGATGTTGTTATATTGATATGGTTATGATTATACATGTGTCATGCTAATGTGGACTGACTTTGTAGACGACATGAGCCTCCCCTGAATGTCAATGAGGTATGGTTTTAATTTTGGTATCTATTTGTTTTATCTAACATGTCCTACTTGTAGGAAGAAAAGAATCAGAGATCACAAGAAAAATTGTAGACTACAGTTCTTGGGACTTATCTTACATATCAGTTGGGCATCAATGAGATGAGTATTCCCTTGGTATAGTAGATAGATTGAGGACTTTGAGGGCACAAATCAAAATTTGCGAAGAAGATAATAACAAGTTGGTTGAGGCTCATGAAAAACTTGCAAGGGCTCATGAAAAGTAAGAAGAAGTCAATGCAATGATTATTCATAGCTTCTTATATTTTCAGAGATAGAGATAGTTGAGGATCAGTTAAGAGAAGGAAGAGAAAAGTAATGGAGCCTATGGTAGCAGGTATCGGTCCAAATAGAGGTTCGATAAAGGAGATATAGTCAACGGTGGCAGATCACTGGATACACCTAATAGGAGGACTGGTATGTATGGTCATCATTCTAGTTCCACATCTACGAGACATTATCTCCATCATCATTGTTATCATCCTTATAGGAGGAGTAGTACTTGCCTGAGGAGTTCAAGAAAGTCAAGCTAGACACATTTGATGGAGAGACAAATAGGTTAGAAGATGCAGAGGCATGGTTGCTTGCGATGAAGAAATTCTTTAGATTGTAGAACTATTCAAAGAACATGAAAGCTAAAATAGACAAGTTTAGTCTTAAATGGAAATATGATATTTGGTAGGAGGATGTGAAGAATGGCAAGGGAATTCAAGAAGAAGAGTTGATTTGGGATGAGTTCGAGATACTCTTCAAGAAGAAGCACCTATTTGAGAGAGACTATGATGATAGAGATAAAGATTTTTATGAGCTACATATGGTTTCTATGGCATATGATGAGTATACTAGTAGGTTCTTGGAGCTCTTGAGTTATGTGCCTTATCTCAAGGATGAGAAGGTGAAGATTCAAAGGTCATCACTAGGTTGTCAGCAGCATACAAAGACTGGATTAATTTCATGAGCCATGCATTAGATAACTTTTGATGTCTAAAATGGGCCTCCTAAGAAAAATGTACAACCAAAATAAACTTTATAAGAAACAATAAGCTTCAAGATGATGATGTTAACCATGGGGGATGATTCACCATTTTTTGGGTTAAAAATTAAAAAGATTAAAAAATAATAAAATAATAAAGCTACTTTTTCAACTTGTATTTTCAACTTATCTCCATAAGGTTTTACTCAATTTTCGATTGGGAGTACTCGTTGGATACAAAATTTAATTCCTCATCCAAGGAGTACCCATGTTGCATACTTTCAATGGACATTGCTACATGAAAATGAGAAATACATGAAAAAACGTGATTGCAATCACATTTTTCATGTAATTGTAATTTTTCATGTAGCAGGGTCAATCAAAAGTATGAAACATGGGTATGCCTTGAATGAGGAATCAAATTCTGCATGCAACACATGTTCCCACTCGAAATTTGAGTAAACCCATTGGAGATAAGTTGAAAATACAAGTTGAAAAAGTTATCTTTTCTTTTTTCCCTCTAAAATTTGATGATGTGATCTAATCTTTTTTTATTATTTCCATTATTATTTTATAATTTCCTTAGGAGGCCCATTTTAAACATCAAAATTCCCCTAATGGTCATTGGAGGAATCCATCAGGAAAATAAAGCATTTTTGAATCTTTGATCGAAGAATCCACAGTAAGAGAATTTTTACACCAACTTTTCGAATCCCAAATGGGATCCATCACCAGGGCTCAAAGAAAGATGATAAAAGAAGAGCAAGAAAGAATTAAATACTCAAAAGGAATGAAAATTGAAGGGACAGCACAGGTCGGCTAGAAAGATTAATAATGAGAATTAAAATTACACTTAAAATTAACTTTAATTTTTATAAATTATTATCATTTAATTATTATCATTAAAATAATACCTAAAAAACATAAACTTTATAAAACCTAACAACTATATTA